>QRFJ01004377.1:0-20571 GCA_006176705.1 Cocos nucifera | reverse complement strand
TCTCCAAAAATTAGATCTAAATCTGATTTGGAGGATCTTCAAAATAGCTTTCGAAGATCAGTAGTTGTCCTTTGCAGCAGCGCAGCCTTCTAGCTTTTTGTCGTCTTTCTCTCGCCTATATTGCACTAACTGGGATCCCAAACTTCTTTGGGCATGGAGAGGAGAGGGAGAAGATGGACTTGGCATGGAGGAGGAGGAGAGAGGCAACCTTGGGGCGTGGGAATTATGTTTTTACATGTGTTTTGAGTTGGGCGTAGGATCTTATTTATAGACTATGCGTGATCCAACTCTTCTTCCCAACCAATCACAACCCTTTGGAATATTAGATCTAAATCTGATTGGTGGGAATAGAGTCCCTTGGATTCATCCTTAGATGGTGCCTAAGATCAGTCAATGTTGGTTCTTAGGAGGAGTCTAATCGGAATCCAAAAAGGAGATGGATTCTCTCCTCCTTGCCAGCTTCTGGCAGGGGGACAAGCCTTCACCAGCTCTCCAATAGGTGCGTGACACATGGACAGAAGTCAAAGTGTCAATGGTCAATATTTGACCAGTCAAAAGTCAACTTTTGACCAAAGTCAAAGGATAAAAAATGGTAGGTGACCAAAAATGGCAGGTATTGTCTTACAAAATAAGACAACCCATTTTTGACATGGACAGGCTCCAATCAGTCCAAGTGAAGGCTCTGATCGAGCACAAACTCCTTTGGCTCAGTCAGGACAACTATTTATGATAGTAAAAGAAGAACGTTAGGTTCAATCGAGTGCTAGCATGATTTTCTTGAACCTAATTGAATCTCATTTAGATTAATTGAACTGGATTAGTTCAATTGATGATCACCAGATTCAAACCCTTGTTTGTGTGATCCAGTTAGGTTCAGTTCTGTATGGTAATGGGATATGTCATGATCTCTATCATCGACATCATCGAAACTCCTTTCGATGGATCAGAACTCTTCTGATTCGAACAGCTAGAATGATCGATCATCTAAATCATTCTAATTGCTCCCAAAATCCACCAGTGACACCTAGCAGTATATGGTGGCAACCCATCAGAGCTGAATGCGAACCTCTTGGTGCAGCTACCTATGTGATTAAGTTCTTCTATCTTGAGCCCCGATCAGATTAGGGTTAAGGTGAACTCATCAAACCCTAGTTTCTGTCATATGATGTAATCATTCGATTCAAGTCCGATGTGAAAACCTAAATAGAAACTCTTTCTATTATTTCACTCTACCATGGCCATGGGCTTCTGGACTTGATTCTTATGATCATCATAGGGCTGCTCCTCTACCACCGAGGTAGATAGATTCCATCTTGATGCAATCCAATTCCTACAATGAACATGCTATAGCCAACATACACCTCAGGGTTTTGAATGGCTAGGAGATTGAGTTATGGTGTAGTCAAACTATAACACCCTCAAGGTGAACTGCTGATGCACCTCAGGATCAAAGAACCAGACACACCACTGCAGCATCGAGTCAGTCATTGACGAGAAGGTAGACTTCCTAATGACTACTCGAGGTGGTCACGCTCAGTGCCCTCATTCTCTAACGAGTACCTGTACTCTCGCTCCGATGTCTCACACCATAGACTCAAGACTCATCTACTAAAGAGAAGTGATTATACACCAATCTTCTGGATCAATCACCATCCTCATGATGATCCTATGGTCGGAAGCATTTTATGAGTTAACAATGATTATTCATGTCTTAAATTTTCAACTCTTGAAAATATGAATTAGCATTATCATTAACTCAAAGGATGTATCACAAACACTAAATACACATATGTGATAGAAAATAATCTATTTTATTGATTATAGTTAAAATTATAATTTTGCCCCTAGAAGTGTATTACAAGTGTCAGCCAATTCTGGCTTTTAGGGCACATATATCTAACAGATATGACCTCATCCATGATTACCTCGAGAATGGTTACATCGAGGTCAAGAGAGTCGACACTGTAGATAATGCAGCTGACCCACTGACAAAGCCATTAAGCTAGCAGAAGATCGAAGCCCATCTTAAGAAAATGGGACTTAGATTTGTAGCCAATTGGCTTTAGGTCAAGTGGGAGTTTGTTAGATGTGTGTCCTAGAAGCCAGATTGGCTAACAATTGTAATACACTTCTAAGGGTAATTTTATAATTTTGACTATAAATTAACAAAAAGATTGTTTTCTATCATAAAGTGTATTTAAAGTGTCTGTGTTACATCCTTTGAGTTAATGGTAATGATAATTCATATTTTCAAGAGTTGAAAATTTAAGACATGAATTTTCATAATTAACTCATAAATTACTCCTGACCGTAGGATCATCACAAGGATGGTGATTGATCTAGAACGTTGGTATTTGATCACTTTCTTTGGATAGATGTGTCTTGAATCTATAGTATGAAAACATCAGAGCAAGAGTAGAGGTACTTATTAGAGAACGAGGGCACTAAGCATTATCATCTTGAGCAATCATAAAAAAGTCTACCTTCTCATCGATGATTGGCTCGATGCTGCAGCAGGTGTGTCTGGTTCTTTGCCCTGAGGTGTGTCAGCAGTTCATTTTGAGGGTGTTATAGTTTGGCTACACCATAACTCAGTCTCCTAGCCATTCAAAATTTTGAGATGTATGTTAGCTATAGCATGTTCATTGTAGGAATTGGATTGCACCAATAAGGGATCTATCTACCTCAGTAGATGAGGAGTAGCCCTATGATAATGATGAGATTGAGTCCTTAAGCCCATGGCCATGGTAGAGTGAAGATGATAGAAAGAGTTTCTATTAGGATTTCACATTGGTCTCGAATCGAATGATTAATTCATATGACTAATATTGGGTTTAATGATTTCATGTTAACCCTAATCCAGTTGGGATTCAAGATAGAAGAACCCAATCGCATAGGTAACTACACTGAGAGGTTCATTTTCAGTTTTGATGGATTGCCTCCATATACTGCTAGGTGTCACTGATGGATTTTGAAAGTAATTAGAATAATTTTGATGATCAATCATTCCAATTGTATGAATCAAAAAAGTTCTGATCCATTGAAAGGTGTTTCGATGATGTCGATGATGGAGATCATGACATGTCTCATTACCATACAGAATTGAAACTAACAAGATCATGCAAATAAAAGTTTCGATCTAGATGTCTTCAATTGAGCTAACCCAGTTTGATTGATTTGATTAGGTCTAATCAGGTTCAAGGTAATCGTGCTAGTACACGATTGAGCCTGACTTTCTCCTTCTGTAATCTTTCTGATTCATTGCAGCTGACTCAAATTTGATTTAATTCATTCTTGTATTTTGAATGGATTTATTTTTATCTGACTGAAATATATCCAGGTTAGATTAATTATAGAAATTAAATTCATTCACAGTCAAATTGGACTAGGGTCAAAAATTGACCTAATTGAGAGAATTGAGGGTCATCTGATCTAAGGCTTCTAGAAAATTTTTTGGAAATCCTTTTGATCTGATTTTTAGCTATGTGATAGGGCAAGTCATATATTAGGAGTACAAAATTTTATGATTTTTGGAGGTATCTAGACTGAGTTATGTTAGAGTTTGATTTGGATCAAACTCTTCAAGGAAGAGTCCTAGGCGCATTGGACTCTTCCTTATCTACTCATGCCGCCACCTTCCAGATTGATTTTTGGTGTCAAAACTAGAAGGGATCTAGGGATTTTTGTGGAGATCAGGTCTAGGAGTCCCAATGGTTGAATAAATGAGAATTTTAATCAAAGAGGGACTCTAAGTTGGCTCTATGCTTTTGTATAAGAACCCTTGCATCAAGACTCTTCATGAAAGAAATAATTTGTCATAACCAAAGGCTATCGCCCCTTCCATCTTCCATGCCTTTTCTGATCCTCTCTCTCCCATTCTTCTATGTGCCAAAGGTTGGAAATAAATTTGAGAAGAAGATCCAATCAAATTTGTGAAGAGTACAGCATCTATGCGATGATATTCATGAGACGGACATGCTACTTTCAAAAATTCTTTTTAAGGACTTCCAGATCTGATATTTGAAGAAAAGATTCATAAGGAGAAGATATCTAGATCCTACCTAATTGGATATGGGTAGAGGCTATGCACGTGCATGGCTCCTTCTAGAACCTCAGGATAGATTAGGATCATCATAGAAAAATCTGATTATCCCAAATACAAGATATGAAATTAATTAGATTTAATTTTATTTTTAATCTTAATATCTGATCTTAAAGAATCAGCTTCGAGATGTCTTGAATTTGATTATGATCTTGGATGAAAAATTTTTGAAATATTCCTTTAGATCTAATAGAATCTGAACAATCCTATGCCGGGAAACAATATTTTCCTTCAAGTTTAACCCTGAGTCATCTTATGCATAGTGGTTATATTGGGAAACATATAGGGTTTTATACATAGATTTCAAAACTTTTTTGAAATATAGAGTAGCGAAAGATATAGATTAAATTATTTAATCTACAACATGCATGCAATCAAATTACAAAACCCTACATCAAGGATCTGTAACATGTTATGATGTAAATATAAATCTAAAATTAAATTAATCATAAGTGGTATTGGTCATATCAATACCTAGGTCTAGAACAATTCCAGATCTAATCCTAGATCGCATCTAGATCACCAAGAGATCAGA
Source organism: Cocos nucifera (assembly GCA_006176705.1). NCBI lineage: Eukaryota > Viridiplantae > Streptophyta > Magnoliopsida > Arecales > Arecaceae > Cocos > Cocos nucifera. The sequence continues at coordinate 15,934 of QRFJ01004377.1, read as the reverse complement.
TCTCTTATCTTTGCATGGGTCGAGAACTCCGTAGTTAAATTTATTGTTGCCTTTGGAGCTGCACAAGCATTCAGCCTCTATAGGTGACCCACACAAACTTGCAATGCAGATCGAAGGTTCGTCAAACAAAGATCCACTCGAAGTGCTAGCTTCTTATGAATCCCTCCTGATGGTCAATCAAATAAGTATTCTTTAGATTGCTTGGACTCTCCAAGAGATGAAGAATACATAGAGGATTGAGGGAGAAATCCAACTTTTGGATCTCCCAAAAAATAATAGAAATAGAAACATATGGAAAAAACCCTAAGAGAAGATAAATCTTCTCCTTCAGGACATCAACAATTGATGTCCTAAAAACATCTCTATGCTAGGATCAGAGGAGATCTTCTCCTCTAGATTTCTGTCTATTTTTTTTAGATCTCATATCCTCTGATTTTTCTCATAAAAATTTTACAAAAGGATGGAGAAGAAGGGCTCTCAAGGAAACCCTAAGAGAAGACCTTTTTCTCTTCTTCTTCTCGCATCAAGACATGATCAGATCATGTCTAAAAATGATCACCATGCCCCAACACCTTGGAGCATAGATCCCATGCCCTCTTCCTCTCTCTCTCTCATATTTTTTATCATATAAAAATCACATAAAATAATAAAGAAGATGAAACTCAAAAGAAAACAAAGAGAAGATAATCTTCTCTTATCTTTGTGCCTTCATGACATCAACGATTGATGTCAAGATGAAGATCTTTTCTCTAAGGATCTTTGCACCATCTTTCCTCAAGCCATTTCTCTCTCTCTCTTGCTCAGATTTTTATCATATAAAAATCACACAAGAAAATAAGAAAATGTTAGAAAATAAATCTCTAAGAGACAACAGATTTTTCTCGTATTGTTGTCTTCATTAGGACATGAACTTTTCATGTCATAATGAAACCCATTTCTCCTAGGAAGTAGGCACCCATAACTCCCATGCCAAACCTACTCTTCCTTCTAGTTTTTACCATGGGAATTCAGAGTTTTTGACACCATATTGATATCTCAAAGAGGTGCCATAAAACTAGGGTTGACTAGGTCAAATGACCTATTCAAACTAGTAAGTAATGTTGGACGCCCCTCCCCTATTTCTTCTGCATGAGATACCTGAAAATCATGCCAAAAGCAAATCAAATATGGGGTGTTGGACGCCCCTCCCCTATTTCTTCTGCATGAGATACCTGAAAATCATGCCAAAAGCAAATCAAATATGGGGTGGTCCTGCATTAGGTGGTGTTGAGAAAAACTCAATAGAAGGTAGGAAGAGTTTTGGAGATTAGGGACTCTTTTCGAAAGGAAACCAAGCCAAACAAGTTTCTTATTTTGATCAAATCAAAACCAATTCCAAATCAACCAAAGAAGAGGGTGTGGAAACCATTTTTGGGGTATGAAAAAATCATTTAAACATCTAGAAAATAAAAGTGGTGAATGAGCTATTGTTGGCGCAAGGAAAGGGATAGATTCCCAGTCCAACTGGGACTCCTCCTTTTTGACTAGGTCAAATCCTAATTTAAATCATATTTAAACTAGATTAACTACAAACAATTAAAAATGATCCTAGTCCAATTAGGAGTCTAATTAAATCAAATTAAATTATATTTAATTTTGATTTAAATCCAAAGTCAATTTAGAATTAGATGCACTTAAATCCTAGTCCAACTAGGAATTGATTTTCCCTTGCAATTGGCTTATCCAATAAACCAATTGGACTTAACCCAATTAAGTCCAAACTAATTCTAATTGAATCTAATTCAATTAGATTTTATCTCAGCCTGATTGCTCAATCAAATTGGATAAATTAGCAATCTAATTGCTAATCAATCCTCCTGCAATATTTGCATTAGGTCAAACATCAATCACATTGAATGTTTGACCTTGAAATGATTCTCAATCATCGATTAATCATCTGATCAGGTTACAAGGTCAATTTGTGTGACCCTATAGGTTTGAACCTAAGTCAGTAGCATAGGAACCAATTTCTGTACCAATCAAAGTTACCATGTAGCAATGGTTCCCGACGTCCGGATAGGTCAAATGTATGCAAAGCAACATTCTTAGAATCCTAACCCATGTTTACCATATAATTCATCCCTATGATCAATAATGCTCAAGTTGACTTTGAGTATGCTATCAAACACTCATACAAGTCATCTCTATTGTGTCTCAAAATTTTGCAAATCCCATGACACCGCACGAGGATTATCCTGGCCTAGGTTTTGTTAAATTGAAACACAGTAAGTCATTCTCTTCCTGAAGTTAATCTAGAGTGGTCAATCCCATCTTAACTCAGACACCGACTTTACAAATACTTGACTGTACCTAAAAATCTTTCAAACCTATATTAGAAATACAAGCACTCCGGCACCAAAGTACAGTGAATTGCTTGTAAGTCACCATGGTAATCTCAGATCGAAGGGACACTTATACCCATTGGCCTTAGCTAGCTACTCTTGATAGTAGAGTGCTACATTGATCACGTTCAGTGTAGTTGTACTCCTACATCTCACCTGGATGCCATACCAGTGTCTCCACAACACTTGATTATGAGGACAATCAATACATATGGCATACAACGATCTATACTCGATAAGTTATCATCCTTGTTAATAACTTATCATTTGATCATGAATAATTTAAGAACCATCCAATAAATCCTACTTTATTGATTGATTGTGGTTCTAAGGACTTCATCATAATTTAGGAGTTCATTTAAGGAAGATAGAACTTTTATGATGAACCAACCAAATAACTATTATTATTAGATAATTCATATACTAATTTCAATCATCTACCATTTAGATGATTGACTTTAGGACACATTTTCTAACAACTCCCACTTGGACTAATATCAATCAGAATGATATCAAATATCCTATCATCCACTTAAGTTCGTAGAACTCCTTAGTTTCGAGGCCTTAGCAAATGGGTCGCTCAAGTTCTCCTAATCCATCGATCTTTTAAAGATCGAAATCACGTTGATCAAAAATCAAAGGTGATAGCAATGCAGAATATACTGGTTCTTTGGTTCTTTAGTCTATCCTATGGGTCCAGTGCTACGATAGGACTAGACCATCTATGGAGGGTGCCACTCCCATCCTGCTAATAGACCTCAGCAGCTATATAGCTTACATGGTAGCATCATATGCCATGATGTCTCTACATCACTGACTGAATAGGCTAAAGTATCCTGCATGGAACCTTACTAGCAGATTGCTCCTATAATTAGGGTATGAGCCGACATTCTCTTGTTATCATCTTGTTCTGACTGAAATTAAAACATCCATATGTTTTTATAGTCAGTTCTTCCATGTTTGAGTCACTGGACCTTAGTATTTTTTAAATACTTAAGAATTGTCTATATAATCTTCCAGTGGCTCTCACTTAGATCAGATTGGAATTTGCTCACCACCTCTAGTGAGTATACCATGTCTGGTCATGTACATGGAGAAATAAGATGATAGCTAAACCATTATTCTTTACAATACTGGGATGTCATTCTCGATTAAGAGAATTTCATCCATAGACAACACAAGGAATAACACTATAAAATATTTTGTTCAATTACAAATGCAGGATTTGTCTTTGTTCATAACAAAGGTATACGTTCAAAACGTATGTTCTAATTCTGAGGTAATAGCCAAACGGGCTTCAAGGTCTTTATCTTTCCATCTGTGCTACTCTGATTCTTTTGAAAATTTATTTACACCCAATGAATTTTATTCCTTCAGATGAATTATTTAGTATCCATACACTATTGATTTTCATGGACTTCAATTTAGATCATGTGGCTCCAAGCCACTTCTCAAAGTCACATCACTGCACCGTATCCCTATAGGTGATTGGATCCTTGTTGTTCTCTTCAAGCTCAACAGAATCGCCATCCTGGATCTAGATACTAAAGTATCTATCCAGATAATATGGTACAATACTGGATCTTTCTAAAGGTGATACTTTAATGGGCTTCAAATTTGATTGGATCAAATTTGATTCTGTAGGTTTACTAGATTACGTCAGTTTCTTTCCATCAGTCAAACTTTTTCAAGTTCAACTTGATAGGTATCAATTCCTTCTCTAAGAAACTCCTTTCCAAAAGGAATGCTCTATTACTGATGAACATCTCATGTTCTTCAGTATGGTAGAATTAATCACCCTTAAATACCTATTGGACCAGTATCCAAGTTTATCTATGTGCAAACCTATGACATAGGCCGACCAAACCCAAAATCGAAGGTGAAAGAGTCCTGGTCCATGCCCGATCCATATCCCATATGGAGTCAATGTAACAGATTCACTCGGTATAAATTTTTAGAGTAAAATAAATAGTCAATAAAGCATAATCCTGAAATAAGCAGACTAGTGAATCCTATCATGGATTGAATCATGTCTAACAATATTCAATTTTCTTCTTTCAGATACACTGTGTTCCGAAAAGAAGTCCACTAAGAGAGAATTCTATTCTCTCCTAGATATGTCACAAACTTACTGGATAAGTATTCACCTCCTCGATCTGATCAAAGAGTTCCAATGCCCTTTCCAGTTTGTTTTCTCTTTTTCGTTATTGAATCATTTGAGCATTTCAAATGATTCAGGCCAGATGCACCCATGCCCAGATTGGTCGTCTGTAATGAAATACTAATATCTTTCTTTGGCACATAAGTTCATAAGTCCATATACATCACCATGTATGAGACTTAGAACTTTATTGGCTCCATCATCTTTTCTAGTGAAAGGTGACTTTGTCATCTTCCCAAGAAGACAAGATTCATAGGCTATCAATGATTCACAATCATTGATATTGAGGTTTCCCTCTCAAGAACCCATTTATCATTTTCTTGTTTACATGACTAAGCCTGTAATGCCAAACATAAACATCCATGACATAATCTAACTAGGGTGTGTATATTCCAGTTACCTAATGTCCTTGCAACGAATTGCATAGGACCACTGGTATCTAATACCCAGCTAGTAGAATTACATATAGAGAAATTTTAAGGTGTTATCATATAATATCCTTGATAAGCAACTCTTGCTTCTTTCTCTTGTTCAGCCTATTATAGTCAAGGAAAGTAAGATAATTCTTTTTCCTTTAGGACTTATTGTTTTGACTGAGCTTAGAAGTGCCAGTACGAATCCATTCGTATTGCTGAACCAAATTCAACTCTCAATATTGATTATTGAAGTTGGGTCCATAAGTCTTCACTGTCCAACAGTGATAGGAGCAATTAGAGTTTAGCCTTAATTTGAGAAAAAAGAATAATGATCTAAGTATATGAATTATTTTAAGCCTAAAGACTTGGACTTTAGTTTAAAGGTTCTCCCACTATTTTATTAAAATTGGTAGCCTCTACCTCCAATTCAAAAAATTATTTTAATTTTCTAGTAGATACTAGAATCCACATAGACTGCACATAAGCCTAACTATGGTTGGTCAACCCATGTACATCTAAGGATAGGTTTATAAGCAATTATTTCTCCAAACAACTTTTAGTAGTTTAATTTTGCCCTAGAAATCTAATTAGTAGGCTAGGGCCTCCACTGTAAGGATTCGGTTAGGTCCAACCATTGACATGAGTATACTAGGTGTATCTAACTAACGAATGATTAGGCCCAACTATGATTGGTCAACCTAACCACCATTAGAGAGTCACATCTAAATCATCATATGATGAATGATAATTCCATTAGTCAACAAGCACCAAGCCTATAGGCCTCCAATGATTATTGAGTTAATGGACTCATTATCAAACACCTTAATGAGAGGCTATGACTTGATTATCTCCATAACTTTATCATTTTGAGAACCTAATAATTTTAGAAGATTTAAATTATTAATGATTTAAAGATAGAAAGGACATGGACCAATTTGTTCCCACTGACTTCACCAAGTCAGGTCCTCCCACCGACTTCATAAGTCACCGATGAGGATTAGAATCAATTTTGATCCACGGGCACCTAAATCAGTCTCACTGATTTTCTATGTGACATGGGTTAGCTCGAATCAATTAGCAACCTAACCAAAATCTGATTAACCACATTGGCCAGGTATGTGAGATTGGTGAAAGGATCTACCAAGGCTTGCCTTAGACATCATTAGAAATGATCAATTAAGCGGGCTACCAATTAAAAACCACTGATCTGGAATGCTAGACTTATCTTAGGCACCAATTGGTTTGTTAGTTTTGATTTGATTTGCCTAAAGACTTGGGCTCGACCACTGAGCCATGATGAGATCCATTTGTTAGATATATGGACTTTGATCAACTACAACTATTGAATTAATCTATAGAAAAGAAATGACCTAATCCTAATTAACTATTAATTAGTTTTGATCAATTTTTTAACTAACTCCATATTTAATCTAACCCTAGGTCTAACCCAGTTAATGACCTGATCAAAACTAACGCATTTAACCTTTAACCCAAGTTTTATGAAATTGTCTTTGGATCCTCAAATCATAAACCTAGATCCTAAACAATCACTTAATTCTCAATTATGTTTAAAGATTGAATTTATGGAACCCCAGAACTAGTTTCTGATTTTATTATTTGAAATATTTTTAAATTATAAATAATTTACATTGAATCATATTCAGTACATGGTTTTAGATCTGCTTTATTTCATTATTTAGATCATGTCCTAGGATTTTGAATATAGGATTTTATAGAAAGTAAGTTTTCAATTTAAACTCTATAAAATAAATATGTCATACATATACATTCTAGATTCAAAATAAAAATTACATATCAACATATGCAATAAGAGGATCTAGATCTAAATACAAAACACATCATATAGACCAGATCATAAATTATTTAAAATTAGATTTAAAATCTAAAAATAAATCATAATTTACTTTAGATCTCATCTAACATATTTATGATTTAGATTTTTTGGATTAGTACATACTAGGATAATCTTTCCACTATAAGGGGTAAATCTTATAGCAGAATAACCTTATGACAGTACGTGCAATCTTAATATTATTTAGAGTTAATCTAAATATTCTAAAATAGATCAAATATCTATTTAATTTTAGATTTAAATTAAAAAATTAAATCATAAATTTTCTTAAATCTGATCTAAATTATTCATGATTCAGATTTAGATCAGCACATGCTAGGATAACCTTTTCATTGTAAGGAATTAATCTTACAACAGGACAAGCTTATGATAGTATATGCGATCTTTAATTAATTTTAATTTTTATATTTATTCTTAAGCATATATGAACATGTTATAAAAGAATCTAGATGCTCTAATACTATTATTGAGAAACATGCAGAGTTTTTTGCATAGATTTCAAAACTTTTTCGAAATATAGAGCAGCGGAAGACATAGATTAAACAATTTAATCTACAACATGGATGTAATTAAATTACAAAACCCTATATCAAGAATCTATAATAAATTGTGATACAAATATAAATCAAAAATTAAATTAATCATAAGTGGTATTGATCATATCAATACCTAGATCTAGAATAATTCTAGATCCAACCCTAGATCGCATCTAGATCACCAAGAGATCAAATCTCTTTTTTTTGTACAAGTTGAGAACTCCATGATTAAATCTATTATTATTTTTGGAGCTACACAAGCATCCAGCCTCTATAGGTGATCCAGACGAATCTGCAACACAGATTGGAGGTTAATCGAACAAAGATCCGCTTGAAGTGCCAGCTTCTCGCGGATCCCTCTTAGTGGTCAATCAAATAAGTATTCTTTAGATCTCTTAAACTCTCTAAGAGATGAAGAATACATGGAGGATTGAGAAAGAAATCCAACTTTTGGATCTTTCAAAAAAAAATAGAAATAAAAACATATAGAAAAAACCCTAGGAGAAGATAAATCTTCTCCTTTAGGACATCAACGATTGACATCCTAAAAATGTCTCTATGCTAGGATCAGAGGAGATCTTCTCCTCTAGATTTTTTTCTATTTTTTCAGATCTCACACCCTATGATTTTTCTCATAAAAATCTCAAAAAAGGATGGAGAAGAAGGGCTCTCAAGGAAACCCTAAGAGAAGACCTTTTCCTCTTCTTCTTCTAGCCTCAGGACATGATCAGATCTTGTCCAAAAATGATCACCATGCCCCAACACCTTGGAGCACAGACCCCATGACCTCTTTCTCTCTCTCTCTCTTAAATTTTTATCATATAAATATCACATAAAATAATGAAGAAGAAGATACTTAGAAGAAAACAAAGAGAAGACAATCCTCTCTTACCTTTGTGCCTACATGACATCAATGATTGATGTCCAAATGAAGACCTTTTGCCTAGGAATCTTGGCGCCATCTTTCCTCAAGCCCTTCCTCTCTCTCTCTCTCTCTCTCAGATTTTTATCATATAAAAATCACACAAGAAAATAATGGAAGGTTAGAAAATAAATCTCAAAGAGAAAATAGATTTTTCTCTTACCTTTGTCTTCATTAAGACATGAACTTTTCATGTCATAATGAAACCCATTTCTCCAAGGAAGTAGGCAACCATAACCCCCATGCCAAACCTTCTCTTCCTTCTAGTTTTTACCATGGGAATTCAGAGTTTTTGATGCCATATTGGTATCTCAAAGAGGTGCTATAAAAATAGGGTTGACTAGGTCAAATGACCTAGTCAAACTAGGAAGTAATAGGGTGTCCAACTCTTGGGACACCCCTCCCCTATTTTTACTGCATGAGATACATGGAAATCATACCAAAAGCAAACCAAATATGGGGTGAACCAGCATCAGGTGACGTGGAGAAAAATTCAATAGAAGGTAGGAAGAGTTTTGGAGATTAGGGACTCTTTTCAAAAGAAAACCAAGTCAAACAAGTTTCTTATTTTGATCAAATCAAAACCAATTCCAAATCAACCAAAGAAGGGGGTGTGGGAACCATTTTTGGGGTATGGAAAAATCATTTAAATATCTGGAATTTAAAAGTGGGGCGTGAGCTATTGTTAGCGCAAGGAAAGGAAGAGAGTCCCAGTCCAACTGGGACTCCTCCTATTTGACTAGGTCAAAGCCTAATTTAAATCATATTTAAACTAGATTAAATACAAATAATTAAAAGTGATCCTAATCTAAGAAGGAGTGCAATTAAATCAAATTAAATTATGTTTAATTCTAATTTAAATCCAAAGTCAATTTGAAATTAGATGCAATTAAATCCTAGTCCAACTAGGAATTGATTTTTCCTTCCAATTGGCTAATCCAATAAATCAATTGAACTTAACCCAATTAAGTTCAAACTAATTCTAATTGAATCTAAATTAATTAGACTTTTTCTCAGCCTTATTTCTCAATCGAATTGAGCCAATTAGTAATCTAATTGCTTATCAATCCTCCTGCAACACTTGTATTAGGTCAAACATTAATCGCATTGAATGTTTGACCTCAAAATGATTCTCAACCATCGATTAATCATCCGATCAGGTTACAAGCTCTAATGTGTGTGATCCCATAGGTTCGAACCTAAGTCAGTAGTATAGGAACCAATTCATGTAACAATCAAAGTTATCATCTAGCAATGGTTTTCAACATCCGGATAGGCCGAATGTATGCAAAGTAATATTCTTAGAACCTTGGCCTATGGTTACCGTATAATTCATCGCTATGACCAATAATGCTTAAGACGACTGCAAGTATGCTATCAAACACTCATATAATTCATCTCTATGGTGTCTCAAAATTTTGCAAATCCCATGACACCTCACAAGGATTACCCAGGCCTAGGTTTTGCTAAATTGAAACACAGCGAGTCATTCTCTTTTTAAAGTTAATCAGGAGTGGTTAATCCCATCTTAACTCACACACCAACTGTACAAGTCTTGACTATACTCAAAAACCTTCAGAACCTATATTAGAAATACAGACAGTCCGACATCAAAGTATAGTGAGTTGCTTGCAAGTCACCATGGTGATCTCAGGTCGGAGGGATAATTATATCCATTGGCTTTAGCTAGCTACTCTTGATAGTAGAGTACTATATTGATCACATTTAGTGCAGATGTACTCCTACATCTCACCTGGATGCCATACCAGTGTCTCCACATCACTTGATTACGAGGACAATCAATGCATATGGCATACAACAACCTACACTCGATAAGTTATCTTTCTTATTAATAACTTATCATTTGATCATGAATAATTTAAGAACCATCCGATAAATCATCCTTTATCGATTGATTATGGTTCTACGAGCTTCATCATAATTTAGGAGTTCATTTAAGAAAGATAAAACTTTTATGATGAACCAGCCAAATAACCATTATTATTAGATAATTCATATACTAAATCCAATCATCTACCACTTAGATGATTGGCTTTAGAACATATTTTCCAATAGATTAAAGGGATGAATTATATGATAATTATATTCACATAGATTCTGAATATTGTGATTGTACTATTTGGCCTATCTAGACATCGAATACCATTACTAAATGGTCACTTCAATTAGTACAAAAAATTGGTTCCTGTGCTACAGGCTTTGGTTTGAACCTGCCAGGTCACATACACTAGAGGTTTCGATCCAATCTAATAGCTGATAAAGAAAAGTTTAATTAGTGATTTGATTATTAATTAACTCAATTTAATTAAGTAATGATTTTTGGTTCAAGTCTAATTGAATTAGATTCAGTTGGATTTGACTCGATTAGGTTATGAGATGATCTAATCATCAAGAAAGGTTAATCCATGATTTGATCAAGGATTTATCTTGATTAATTCTTGATTTGATTAGAATTTAACTGAGCCTAATTAAGCTTAAATAAGTTGGATTTATTGGGCCTAGCCAAATTAGTTTGGATTGGGTCTTAATTGGATAAGGTTTGAAAAACTATTTTGACTAGTCTTATGCATCACATCATCCTAATCTTGCGCCCACCTTTTTCTCCATGAGAATTGAAAATTCTTGTGAAGAAATCCATGCACAAGAGGGCGCACGCCCTTCCTTCTCACATCCTAAAGTAGATAAAATTAGATGGTTACTATTTGAATTTAAATGAAGTTTGAATTAGAATAATCAACCACCTAATCCTCATTCCTCTGTGTGCTCTCTACTCTATTTGGCGTAGATTAAAAGGAGTTTTGTGATGGGGCATGTGAAGAATCTGAGAGAGAAGTCCTTCTCCATGAACTGCACCCTATTGTGCATGAAAAACATTGAGTGTTTCCTGAGAGAAATTCTAGAAAGAGTGTTGCATAGGGTTCTAGGTGAGTGCTGCCCTAGGGTTTCACCTTAGGTTTTTGGGAAAAGAGAACATGAGCTGTGAGTGTCACAAAATCATGTGACTCTTAAGAGACCTTCCTCTACCTCTCCCCTACCTATGGTAATTTTCTATAGCATCCAAAATCATTAGAGGTAGATTGAATCAGCTCGATCTAAATCAGCCATCAAAGGGTACCTATATCGAGCTAGCACTCATGAAGAGCTGATCGAAATCAGGGCCTTGTGTTGATGATCCATGTAGGCCAGACATATTTTGTGACTGCATTGCGATGAGCGGACCTCTCTGGTGACATTCAAATTGCAGTGACCAACTATTCGCACAAGGTAACGTGTTCTGAACACATAGAGCAATAAAAACAGTTTCACTATAGTTACTGTTTTTATTTTTAGATATACATGCATATATGATACATTAGATCCTATAAAGTGTAAAATTTCTAGATTAGATCTATAGCTTTTATTAATAATTTGATAAATAATAACTTTTGCTATATACATTTTTTTAAAAAAATTATAAAAGTAGAGCTAGAAACCCGACATGCTCCCTTCAATTTGTATTAGAACAGCAGGTTTTTTAATGTATTATATATGCATGATTTACATTATTTTTAGATTAGATCAAAAAATAATCTAATCTAAAAAATAAAAATGATGATCGCATGGACTGTAGGTTGTCTTGCTATAGGTTTATCCCTTACAGTGGAGAGGCTATCCTGGTACATTATGATCTATAAAATTGATCATAAAAAAATTTAGATTAGATTTAATAATTTTTATGATGTATTTGAAGGGTTTAATCTAAATTTTATTATGAATTAATGTTTAGATTAGATCTAAATAATTTCATGACATTTTTTTGTAGAGTACATAGTTTTAGATTAAACCTGAATAGGATCTTAGGAAGGATCTATTTCTTGATTGAGCCGGCTCGCTCAGGAATCGAGCCAGCTCGACCAGCATGCCAACCAAGATATGATTTCAAGATTGATGCTCCAACCAGCTCGGTTCCTAGCCGTGATATGATTTAAGGATTGATGCTCCAACCAGCTCAGTAATGAACTGAGCTGGCTCAACTTCAATTCGGGCAGGCTTTGATCTATCCGACGGGAATGATGGCCTTCGAGCCTTTAGCCCGAGCCGATTGTGTCAGGAATCGAGTGAGCTCGACTTCTGCTCAGGTCAGCTCGAATGGGATCCAAGCTAGCTCGACTAAGAAGCTAGCTGTTTGTCTAAAATGGTTGGTTTTATGAAATAAAACCTACATCTAGTTTTTGTTTATGAAATAAGCCAACCCATTTTTGAAATGAGTCAATCTATATAGTGTAATAGTGCTAAGATATAAAGAATCTTTTAAAATTTTAAAAAATATTTTCAAAATGCCGAACCCTGACCCTCAACCTTAAACTTAATTGAGAATTAATCATGATGAATTAGGATCTAGAATTATGATTTAAAGATCCTAAGTCATTGATCATAAAATGTGGGTTATCGGATTAGTCGAATTAGGTCCATTAATTGAGTTAGATCTAAGGTTAGTTAAAGAATGGGCTAAATTAGAGTAATTAATCAAGTATGACCAAATATTGATTTAGATTAGGTCAAGGACTTTTTAGACCAAATTACAATAGTTGTAGTTGGTCAAGCCCATGCCTTCAACAAGGACCAAATGGACTTGATTCGTGGCTACATGATCGAACCTAAAATTGCTAGGTTGGTTAAATTGAAACTAATGAATTGGATGCTGTCAAAGGTAAGTCTGGCAGCTTAGGCTAGTAGTTTTTAATTATGAGCTACTCGTACTGAGTTGGCCTTTGACGAGTTAATGGCATATGAAGGAAAATCCTGATTTCCTGGATCAGATTCGTTCAGATCTGATCAGATCAAGAGATATATTTTAAAATTTTTTCTTCTTAATCTAGATCAGATCTAGGATATTTTAGATCCAATTCTTATTATTTTAATAATTAAAATAAAATTAGATAAATTAAATCAAATTTAATTTATCTTAAAGTGGGTAATCCTATTACCCGATGATGATCCTATGAGCAGCGAAAGGTTCTGGATCTACCCACGTAAGTGCTTGGCCTCTACCGATATCCACTTAGGCTAGATTTGGAGATCCTCTTCTTCTCTATCACGTCTCTAAAAATCAGATCTGGATCTGATCTGGAGGATCTTCAAAACTCCTTTTGAAGATCAGCAGTTGTCCTTTGCAGCAGCACAGCCTTCTAGCTTTCAGTCGCATTTCTCTTATTTGGATTGCACCAACCAAGGTCCAAAACACTTTTGGACATGGAGAGGAGAGGGAGAAGGTGGGTTTGGAATGGAGGAAGAGGGGAGAGGTAGCCTTGGGGCATTGGATTTCAATTGTCCAATCCTTTTTTGAGTTGGGCGCAGGGTCATATTTATAGACTGTCTGTGATCCAACTTTTCTTCTTCCCAACCAATCACAATTCCTTATAAAATTAGATCTAAATCTGATTAGTAGGAATAGATTCCCCAGGATTCCTCCTTAGAGGGTGCCTAAGATCAGTCAAAGATGGTTCTTAGGAGAACTCTAATCAGAATCCAAAAAGAAGATGGAGTCCCTGTCCAACAGGGACTCCTGGATGCCTCTAACTCGGGCACATGCCAAGGGTGGCATGTGCCCTCCTCCTTGCTAGGTTCTGATAGGGGGACAGGCCCCCACCAGTTCTCCAATAGATGCGTGACATGTGGACAGAAGTCAAAGTGTCAATGGTCAACGTTTGACAAGTCAAAGGTCAACTTTTGATCAAAGTCAAAGGATGAGAAATGGCAGATGACCAAAAATGGTAGGTAATGTCTTACAAAATAAGAGAACCTTTTTTATCTTGGACAAGCTCTAGTCGGACCAAATGAAGGTCTCTGATCGAGCACAAACTCTTTTGGCTCAGTCAGGACAACTATTTATGATAGTAAAAGAAGAACGTTAGGTTCAATCGAGTGCTAGCATGATTTCCTTGAACCTAATTGAATCTTATTCAGATTAATTGAACTGGATTAGTTCAATTGATGATCACCAGATTCAAACCCTTGTTTGTGTGACCCAGTTAGGTTCAGTTCTGTATGGTAATGGGATATGTCATGATCTCTATCATCGACATCATCGAAACTTCTTTCGATGGATCAGAACTCTTTTGATTCAAATAGCTAGAATGATCGATCATCTAAATCATTCTAATTACTCCCAAAATCCATCAGTGACACCTAGCAGTATATGGTGGCAATCCATCAGAGCTGAATGTGAATCTCTTAGTGCAGCTACCTATGTGATTAAGTTCTTCTATCTTGAGCCCCGATCAGATTAGGATTAAGGTGAACTCGTCAAACCCTAGTCTCTATCATATGATGTAATCATTTGATTCAAGTCTAATGTAAAAACCTAAATAGAAACTCTCTCTATTATTTCACTCTACCATGGCCCTGAACTTCTGGACTCGATTCTCATGATCATCATAGGGCTACTCCTCTACCACCGAGGTAGATAGATTCCATCTTGATGCTATCCAGTTCCTACAATGAACATGCTATAGCCAACATACACCTTGGGGTTCCAAATGGCTAGGAGATCGAGTAATAGTGTAGTCAAACTATAACACCCTCAAGGTGAACTGGTAATGCATCTCAGGTCAAAGAATCAGACACACTACTGCAGCATCGAGTCAGTCATTGATGAGAAGGTAGACTCCCTAATGACTACTCGAGATGGTCACGCTCAGTGCCCTCATTCTCTAACGAGTACCTATACTCTCACTTCGGTGTCTCCACACCGTAGACTCAAGACTCATCTACTAAAGAGAAGCGATTATACACCAACCTTCCAAATCAATCACCATCCTCATGATGATCCTATGATCGCGAGCATTTTATGAGTTAATAATGATTGTTCATGTCTTAAATTTTCAACTCTTGAAAATATGAATTATCATTACCATTAACTCAAACGATGTATCACAGACACTAAATACACATATGTGATAGAAAATAATTAATTTTATTGATATTAGTCAAAATTATAATTTTGCCCCTAAAAGTATATTACAAGTGTCTGCCAATTCTGGCTTCTATGGCACATATATCTAATAATCTCCCATTTGTCCTAAAGCCAATTGGCTATACATCTAAGTCCCATCTTCTCAAGGTGGGCTTCGATCTTCTGCTGACCCAATGGCTTTGTAAGTGGGTCTACCACATTATCTGTGGAGTTGACTCTCTTGACCTCGACATAACCCTTTTCGGGGTAATCGCGGATGAGGTGGTATCGCTGCTCAATGTGCTTGGATTTTTGGTGAGACCTTGGCTCCTTAGCAAGGGCTATAGTGTCATTATTATTGCAGTATAGAGGAATAGCATCAGATGGCATTACTCCAATTTCTACAGCAAACTTCTTGTACCATAATGCTTCTTTCGTAGCCTCTGATGCAGCGATATATTCTGCTTCCATGGTGGAATTTACTATCACGGTTTGCTTGGAACTCCTCTAGCTAACAGCACCACCATTGCAAACAAACAGACTCCCAGATGTCGACTTTCGATCATCTACATCGAACATAAAATCCAAGTCTGTGTATCCCTAGACTTGGAGTTCTCCGTTACCAAAGACCAACATCATATCCTTAGTTCTTCTTAAGTACTTAAGAAAATATTTCACAGAAGTCTAGTA
>QRFJ01004376.1:102500-160000 GCA_006176705.1 Cocos nucifera | reverse complement strand
ACCGTAACAATTATCTTGAATTCAAGGAGTCTACCCTATTTATTAGAGTGGTGACACGACCTAACCCAAATAACTACTCGAAATCAGCGCATCTCTTCTGCCAAACCACAGCTAATTGCTCCATATCATTGTTGCCATAAAAGTCCTTGTATTTTTTAACATTTATCATTAGATACAGCTTATAGATAGGCGTGGTGCAAATACCGGCGAATCCAATCCGAACTGGTTATATCAGTTTTTTTTCTTAATTCAGTTTGATTTTGATTTGAAAAAGTTTTGAATTAAGAAAATTCGGTTCAGTTCAATTTTGATTTGAGTTTTTAGAAAACCTATTCAAATCGATCCAGCATGATCCATATATGCCTATATATTTTTTATATTTTTTAATATATAAAATAGAATATCAAGATGGTGAATCGAACAAAATTGAACCATATTTTTAAGATCAATTTTAAATAATTTTTATAGATGATCAGTACAGTTTTAATTTTAATTTTAAAAAATTAAATTAGATCAGTTCGATTTTAGATTTAGTTTTTCAATCTAATCTGACTTGGATGTCTAACATGATTGATTGCCATATTCAATCAAAGCTACTAACGTCTTGCACCCAGAAAATACCCCACTCATGCCAGGTTCACATATACCTGGTCAAGAATATTGGCAACTTAAGGGTCTATTTAGTCGTGGGTGAAAGCTTCGACGAAGTCCGTGCGCTGTTACCAACCAAAAAAAAAAAAAAAAAAAACGGAGAAGTCAGTGTGTGAGAGTGGAGTTTGTTGGCCTGAAGAATTCCAACTATATCATCTAAACTCTCCAAACCTGCGTCTTGATGGCTATTTGGGAGGCCTTCGGGAAATTTCCGAATCGTTCTTCTGCACTCTTCTGAGAAGACGAAGAAGATGCAGCGCGAAATTTCTCTTCCTTCGGAGACCCAGCTAAGTTTATGTTGACGCCTTCTACTTATACCATATTGTGGTGGCATCTGAATTCAGCTTTCTTGCTTAATTTCTTCCAAGGAGGGCTGAGAAGTGGTAGCGTTAGGATCTTAAATCACATCTCAAATAAGCTTCAAGTTCTTCTCTTGCTCGGAATCTTTTTCTTCATTGAATTTTTGTTGATGAGATATAGCATGAATAATTGCTCGTATTTACTTGCTCTTGTCAGCTGTGCTCTCTGCTTATGATATGAAGTTGGTGTATCAAGGTATGCAATGTTTTATAGTCCAGCCTTTTCTGATTATGGCCTAACTGACATGTTTTCAGCTTATTGCTTGCAAACTTATCTTTATCTAGAGAAGCACTCGAGATATTTCTATCCATTCTCATCTCTTTTTTTTTTCTTGTTTTTTTGCAAACTAAAGTTGATCCAAATATGCGTATACCGGAGAAAAATTATCTTAAGGTTACTAGAACACCTGCCTTTTTTTCCTCTTCTGCTTTTTTTTTTTGGTTGGGGGGTGGGGGGGGGGGGGGGGGGTGTTGTTTGTGTGGGGATAAAACGGTTAGTATTCTAATAAAGAATGGATAATAATGAGAATAAATTATACAAACACCTTCTCTACTTTAACTTAATTTTACTTACATATTTTATATTTTAAAAAAAAATCAAACTAGCCCTTCTAATTATCGATGTATTTCAATATAGTCCAACCATTTATTTTCATTAATAAATTTTTTTAAAATAATAAAAATATCTATCTTCGTCCTCCTCCCCCCTCCTCTATGGTCGGTGTTCCTCTTTCAACTACTTTCTTCTTTCTTTCTCTTCCTTCCCTTTCTCTTCATCCATTTCTTCTTTCCTTCCTCCTCTTTCTCCCTCCTTTCTCATCCTCTTTTTTCTCCATACATTCTCTTTCTCTCCTTTCTCCTTCCTTTTCTCTACTCATTCTCCTCTTCTCTTTTCTCCTCTCCTTCCTTTCCATCCACTTTTCCTCCTTATCTTTTTTTTCTAAACCATCTATACCCAACACAAAATCATAGCCATCATCTAAGCTTTTCTGTTTGGCTGCTCTAAGCTTCCCACCTAATTGAGACTTCTGAGGAAGAAAAAAATATTGAGAAAAAAACTAGAGAAAAATTGAACGAAAACAAAAGAAAGATTAAAAAAAATTTGAAAGATAAGACTTTTTACCACATAGATTGATCATTATTTTTTTTCTTTTTGCTTTCTTTTCTTTTTATTTAATTCTCTTTTTCAGAGATCTATGAAAAAAGAGAGCAGCTGAGGGAGATCGGAGGGGTTTCTTAAGTTCTAGTTGGGATTTTTCTCAAGCATATAGAATTTTGTAAGAGTTGTGCTGATTTGAGTAGGTCTCTTGAGGTTTTAAGAGCTTAATTTTGGTAGAAGCATGAAATTTTATAGAGTTTGGAGAAGAAACTAAATGGATGGATCAAAAGAATTTTATTCCATGAGGGAAGAAACTAACAAATACCACGAACAAAAGGATAAATAATAGCCAAGATGTTAAGGTAAGGAAAGGCCAATGGACCATGAAGAAAGATTTCATCATGGTGGAAGAAACAGGAGAATGGATGGAGTAAGGGGAGGATGAGAAAGAGGAGGAGGAGGAGAATGGATGAAGAAAGGAGAGGAGGAGAAAGAAGAGAAAATGGAGGAGGAAAAATGGATGAAAAGGAAGAAGAGGAAGAGAAAGGAAGAAAGAAGTGAGAGAAAAAGAAACACCGACCACGGAGGAGGATGAAGGAGGAAGAAGATGGATATTTATATTATTTTAAAAAAATTATTAATACCATCAGCTGTTAAGTGACCGTCGAAATCTTATTGGAACGTTTCGATAACTTTAGGAATCTATTTGACACTTTTCAAAGTATATGGATGTAAGTGAAATTGATCCAAACTTGAAAAGGTGTTCCTATAATTTATCCTAATAATTATTATTGCTGTTGGTTGGCGCTCACTTGTTGCAAGTTCTAGACGATTATAGTCTTTTTGATATAATGGGAGGCTGAAACTAGCCACCTAGCATTTATTATAAGAAAAAGAGAGTTGTACAATAGAAAGGAGAGAGGTGGAAGGTCAGAATCAAGATACCAGTATAAATGAATAGAAATAGATAGAAGATGCCATATTTTATAATTTTAGAAATAACCAGAGGGTAGAAGAAGCATAGAGAATAGGTCGAAGTCAGGTAATCTACAAATGAACCCTGCTGATTTTCCTCCAAATCTTACCGAAGTCACCAAGCATGAAAGTGTTGCAAAAAATCGACCAATCTTTGAAAAGATTAATTACACTAGACGACTATAGTCAGCATCTGAATCTACTGCACGAGCAATTGAAACATCTTGGCCATAATAGCTAGCCAGGGTCGGCTTAAGGGCAAGACCATCAAAGCCCTTGCTTTAGGCCCCACTATTTTAGGCTCCCAGATCCTCAACCGGCCACCACGTGATGCATCCCATCCATCCATGAGAAGATGAACGGCGCCCCACCATGGAAGCTAAATCATGGCACCAAAGACTGGGTCCACCATCCATGGGCAGGATCAGCTGGAGATCATCATCGGCAAATGGCCGAAGATCCACCAGAGAACTTGCAGAGAGAGGCCTCGGCCCTCGAGGTGGGTGAGGGTTGGGCAACATGGCCGGAGGAGAGGCACGGGGCCATGGGCCACCAGCTTTTTCGTTCCCGATGCCTAGCCCATCGGTTGTCATAGGCTACTTGCCGACCTTTCTCGTCGATGGAAAGAATGGGGACTCATCCTGGTGGCAGCGGAGGCCTTAAGAGGTATCTCCGACTCTTCGGCGAGGTTCCAGATGGGTTTGCATCTCCATGTGGCCGCCGAGAGAGCTAGGGAGGCACTGACTTTTCCGTTCCAGGCGTTTTCTAGTCGGCAGAGTTAAGCCACGTGGCATAGATTATCCGATGGTTGGAAAAATAAAAGATGTTGTGGGATAATGGGAACCAAAGGCTAGTTAATGCTTTCATTTTAGTTTTTACATATGCCCACGGTCCATATTCTCTTGCTAGTTCCCAATGATACGACGGCTATATACTATCCTATAAAACTAAGTTTTTTTTAAATTTTTCTTTTCTAACTCTATTTACTCTTCTTCTTGATAACAGGTTCTAACTCATTTTCTGCACATTGGTGCCCTGCATAAGATAATTAATTGATTATTTATCCTATAATTAACATTCGATAATTGGATACTATTATTCTAATCTTTATAAAATTTATTTATTTAATTTAAAATTGATATTATATTATTATATTATTTTTATTTTATTTAATAGTTGATTCATTGAATTAGAAATTTTAATTATTGATCTTGTATTAGCCATTTTAAAAAAATAAGATAATTATAATAGCTAATTTTTTTTAGTAATTTATAACAAGAATTTAAACACGTCAACTTGAAAATATGAATTTGGTTATTCAAAGCTTCAAAAAAAGAAAAGAATTAAAAATTTAATACAATCTCAAAAAGGAGCTCTTGATAAATTTTTTACAAGTAATAAAAATAATAAATCAAAAAATATTGGTGAATCCTTCTTAAATGAAAAAGTTAATAATCTTTTAGAGTTAGATAATAATGAAATACTAAAATAAGAAAAAGTCAACGAAGAGATTCAAAATGATCCTCAAACTCATGATGAAGAAAACCAACCTATTAATTTAAATAATTGGATTCCTAAAAATATTTATGATCCAAGTCAATGGACCTGTTGATCCTAAAAATAAGAATCTCTTCCATCCACTACCGCTCCAGCCCCGACGATCCAGGCCGCAGTAGATGCTGAACAGTTCAACCTGCTCGTCCAGCAGGTCCATGGCCTTACTGAGGCAGTTCAGGAGGTGCAGGCCATGCACCAGCCAGCCACCGTACCAGACCAATCGGTGCAAGATTCTCCAGAGCCGAGTAATCCGGTCCAAAGGCAATCGATATGGGCTACCCGACCTCCAATCCCCGAAAAAGGAAGGCAACGAAAGGAGAGCCCTTGTTCGGACCACAGCTCATCCCAGGGAGAAGCATTTTATCCGTCTAGCAAGAAGACTTTGGAGATAAGAGGCCATGAAGATCTTCTGGATCAAAGGCTCTTAGAAATGAGCCGACGAATCGAAGAACTCCGCCACGCTCCTTCCTCATACGGTAATGAGATCCGAATCGACCCTCCATTCTCACAGAAAATTATGCAAGAACCAGTCCCGCCGAACTTCAAACTCCCACAGTTCGAGAGCTATGATGGGACCACTGATCCGGTCGACCACCTGGAAGCCTTCCAGACGACGATGCTGCTCCATGGCGCGCCAGACGCCATCCTGTGCCAGGCTTTTCTCTCTACTCTTAAAGGAGCCGCCATGAACTGGTACTCGACACTCAAGCCGAATACCATCCTGTCGTTTGACCAAATGAGTCAACAATTCGCGGCCCACTTCGTCAGTAGTCGGCATCCACGCCGAAGTTCGGACTCCCTAATGGCTATCAGGCAGAAAGAGGGGGAATCCATCTGGGCTTTCATTTCCTGGTTTAATACTGCTGCGCTAGAGGTCCGGGACATGGACCAGTCAGTCGCCATGATCGCTCTCAAAAGCGGCCTTCAGAAGAACAATCTATTGTTCTCCCTGAAAAAGATGCCTCCCAGGGACTTTGCTGACATGCTGGCTCGGGCCGAAAGTTATGCCCGAGCAGAGGAGGCTTTCGAGGCTAAGGATGGTGAAGTCAGCGGCAAGTGGCTAATCGACAGGCTAGATAGATCCGCCGAAGAAAGAAAGTGGACTGAAGCTCAGCTGCGCTCCCAGACTCCCCCTGGTCGCGAGCAAGCCCGGACTCCTCAAGCTCAGAAGTGGAGAAGCCCTGATGGAAGGATGTGCCGAGGTTCTCCTCAGCGCCGAAGTTCTCCCCGATGATGATGATTCCATAACTACACCCCCCTTAACACCTCGAAGACTGAAGTTCTGATGGAGATCCGAGAACGGCTTTCGAGATCAGAGAGAATGCGTTCCCACCCTTACAAGCGTAATCCCAACAAGTTCTGCCTTTACCATCGCGACCACGGTCATGACACTGAGGAGTGCATTCAACTCCAGGACGAGATTGAAGAGCTCGTCAGGCGAGGCAAACTAAGCCGATTTCTTCGAAGACGGCCTGAGGAGGTGGAAGATTGGCCGAGAACGCTACCGCCAAGCGAAAAAAATCAACAAGAAGATCGGCCACCCGTTGGCATCATAAACACTATCTTAGGAGGACCTCAGCAAAAGGAAGCTAGCAGGCTCGAAGGATCGATGAAGAAACGGAGGATTATGGAGCCGGTAGCCTTCACTGAGGAGGACGGCCAGGGAATCCAATTTCTACATAACGACGCGGTTGTAGTTTCGTTGAATATTGCTGATTACGATGTATGCCGCATTCTCGTAGATAATGGAAGCTCAGCTGATGTGTTGTTTTACGATGCCTTCTCAAAAATGTCCCTACCTGATGATCGATTGGGGCCGATGAATTCTCCGCTAGTCGGATTTGCTGGCGATACTATACCAGTCAAAGGTATCATAACTTTGACTGTAGCAGCAGGACAGCACCCAAAGCAAGCCAAAGCTCGGGTCGACTTCCTAGTTGTATAGATCTCGTCTGCCTATAATGCGATCCTCGGCCGACCTGGTTTAAATGCACTCCGGGCGGTGGTGTCGACTTATTACTTGAAGATGAAGTTTCCTACAAGCCATGGGGTTGGAGAAGTCAGAGGAGACCAGGCTCTAGCAAGGTATTGTTACTTGATTGCCTTGCATAAGGGAGATCGGCCCGACCCCTGTCTTGTTGACGGACTGGACGTCCGCGACGACCTCAATAAAGAATGAGTTGAGCCGGCAGAGGACCTCATCTTTGTGTCCTTGAATGATGGAAGCTCGGAGCATATGGTGCAGATCGGTTCCAACCTAGCGGCCGAGGTTCGGGAGCAGCTCGTCACTTTCCTTAGAAGAAACACGGACGTCTTCGCTTGGACCCTAGCGGATATGCCAGGAATCGACGCCGAGGTCATGGAACATCGACTGGCCATCGACCCAAAACATCGGTCGGTAAGAGAAAAGCTACGCCAGCATGCCCTGGAGAGGCAAAAAGCGATCGCTGAAGAAGTAGATAAACTCCTTAAAGCTGGACTAATCCAGGAAGTTCACTACCCGACCTGGGTTTCGAACGTGGTTCTTGTCAAAAAGACAAACAACAAGTGGAGGATGTGCGTCGACTTCAAAAAGCTGAACAAAGCCTGTCCAAAGGATAGTTATCCCCTGCCCAGGATCGATCAGTTGGTGGATGCAACCTCGGGTCATGAGTTCCTCACCTTTATGGACGTCTTTTCTGGTTACAACCAGATACGCATGGCGCCTGAAGATGAAGAAAAGACCGCCTTCATAACTAACCGAGGTCTTTATTGCTACAAAGTCTTGCCTTTTGGACTTAAGAATGCGGGGGCAACGTACCAGCATTTGGTCAATAAAATTTTCAAGGAGCAGATCAGCCGCAACATGGAGGTGTACGTGGATGACATGCTTGTCAAAAGCCAAACTTCAACAGACCATCTGGCCGATCTTGAAGAGACCTTCGGTGCACTTAGGAAGCACAAGATGAAGCTGAACCCAACCAAATGCGCCTTTGGCGTAACCTCTAGAAAATTTCTTGGGTTCATGGTGTCGAAGTGAGGAATCGAGGCAAACCCCCAAAAAATCCAAGCTATTAGGAAAATGACCACTCCAAAGACGATCAAGGAAGTTCAGCGCCTGGCCGGGAGGATGGCATCCCTAAATCATTTCGTCTCAAGTTCGGCTGAACGTTGCATGCCCTTCTTCGAGGTTCTCAAATGACCAAAGGACTTCAACTGGACGGTGGAGTGTCAACAAGCGTTCGAGGAGCTCAAAAACTACCTCGGCACACCCCCTCTGCTGGCAAAACCGAAGCATGGGAAAGAATTGTTCTTATATCTAGCTGCCTCCTCGGTGGCCCTGGCAGCAATCCTTGTTAGGGAAGAAGCAAAGATGCAACGACCGATCTACTATGTAAGCCGAGTCCTGAGGGACGCGGAGATCAGATACTCAAGGATAGAAAAAGTGGCTTACTGTCTCATAATTGCTGCCAGGAGGCTCCGACCTTATTTTCAGAAACACACCATAACGGTCTTCATAGATCAACCAATAAAAGCAGTTCTCCACCGAGCAAATGCTTCCGAAAGAATCACAAAATGGGCAATTGAGCTCACGGAGTTCGACATCAACTACCAGCCCAGGCTATCAATCAAGGCCCAGATACTGATGGATTTTGTAGTAGAGTGCACCATTCCAGACGAAGTCAAATTTGAATCAAGTGAGACAGACACAAAAGCAAGATCGAGCCTTGACGAAGCCGAACCATCACAACCGAACTTCCCCGAGGAAAGTGCCGACCTCTCTGAAGATTTCTGGGTTCTGCACGTGGACGGTTCATCCAACTCCACTGGAGCTGGTGCGGGGTTGGTCTTGGTCAGCCCCGAGGAAGTTGTCGCCGAGTATGTGCTGCGCTTCAAGTTCTCCGCTACCAACAATGAAGCCGAATATGAAGCACTGATTGTCGGATTAAAAATAGCAAAGGAGCTAAAAGTAGATCGGCTCCGAGTCTACAGTGATTTTCAACTAGTGGTCGGCCAAGTTGGCGGCAACTTCGAAGCAAGAGAGGAGAGCATGGTGAGATACCTCGGGAAGGTGAAGAGTTTGACCCCGGCCTTCGGCAGTTTCGTCATTCAGCATATCCCAAGGACAGAAAATGCGAGAGCCAATTTTCTTTCCAAACTGGCCACTTCGGCTCCAACCGAACTGCCCAAAGAAGTATTTCTGGAAATTATGAAGTACTCGACCACAGAAGAATCTCAAGACATCCTATAGACGGAATTCGAGCCCAGCTGGATCGATCCATTGGTCGCATACCTTAAAGAGGGGGTTCTTTCTCACGATTGAAAAGAAGCTCGAAAACTCAAGAATCAGGCCTCCCGCTATGTCTTATACGAAGGCAAGCTGTATAAAAGATCGTACTCCCTCCCATTGTTGAGATGCCTCCGACCTTCAGAGGCTAATCTTGCACTATGGGATGTGCACGAAGGGCTTTGCGGAAGCCACTTAGGAGCAAGGTCTTTGTCGCTAAAGTTACTTCGGCAAGGGTATTACTGGCCGACCTTATTTTGCGATTCTGTGAAATACGTAAAGAGGTGTGATCGCTGCCAGAAAAATGCTAGTGAGCAGAGGTGGCCGGCATCCGAACTTACTCCGCTCAATTCACCTTGGCCGTTTGCGCAATGGAGAATGGATATACTCGGCCCTTTTCCAACAGCATCGGGATAGCGGAAGTTCCTCTTGATCGCGATTGATTACTTCACCAAGTGGATCGAAGCTGAACCACTCGCTAAAATTACTGAGGCCAAGGTACAGGACTTTGTTTGAAAGTCACTAGTTTGCCGGTTCGGCCTGTTCCGAACCCTTATAACCGACAACGGACGATAGTTCGCTGGGGCTAGGCTTGCCGAGTTCTGTGAAGGATTAAACATCTCCCAGCGCTTCACCTCTGTAGCTCATCCGCAGGCTAATGGGGAAGCTGAGATAACCAACCGGACCTTGCTACAAGGAATCAAAGTGAGACTCGATAAGGCAAAAGGAGCCTGGGTGGACGAACTCTACCATGTCCTCTGGCATACCGAACTACTCAGAGGGTGCCAACTGGAGAAACACCTTTCGCTTTGGCCTTCGGTACTGAGGCAGTTATCCCAGTCAAGCTTAAGCTCCCTTCTGCACGAGTCGTGGGCTTCAATGAGCAGCACAACCCCCAAGACCTCAGAGTCAACCTCGACCTCCTGGAACAAAGGAGGGAGGAAGCCCGCATCCGGATGTCAACTTATAAACAGAAGGTGGCTCGGTACTACAACTCCAGGGTTAAAAGTAAGACGTTCAGAGTAGGAGACTTGTGCTCAGACGAGCCATTGTCACTCAGCCTCAGAGTCAAGGAAAGCTCGCCCCAAATTGGAAAGATCCGTACGAGGTGACGGAAGTTATCCGACTCGGAACTTATCGCCTAAAGGAACTCGGAGGGATAATGCTTCCCCGGCCATGGAATTCAAAAAATCTGAGGATGTATCATCAATAAATTTTCTTCAAAAATTCCTTTGCTTTGCATTTTTGATTTTTGACACAAGGATTATGGGATGGCAAGAGAAAAATGAGTAAAAATAGCCCATTAGGAACAGGAGGAAGACCTCGTCCTAACGCGAGCAAAGTCGAAGGCCTCGTTCACCTTAGACGAGATGGAGGGAGAAGCTCGGACGATGGTCCGCATGTGCCCCCACAGCCGTTAGGAACAGGAGGAAGACCTCGTCCTAACGCGAGCAAAGTCGAAGGCCTCGTTCACCTTAGACGAGATGGGGGGAGAAGCTCGGACGACGGTCCGCATGTGCCCCCACAGCCCGTTAGGAACAGGAGGAAGACCTCGTCCTAACGCGAGCAAAGTTCGAAGGCCTCGTTCACCTTAGACGAGATGGGGGGAGAAGCTCGGACGACGGTCCGCATGTGCCCCCACAGCCCGTTAGGAACAGGAGGAAGACCTCGTCCTAACGCGAGCAAAGTCGAAGGCCTCGTTCACCTTAGACGAGATGGGGGGAGAAGCTCGGACGACGGTCCGCATGTGCCCCCACAGCCCGTTAGGAACAGGAGGAAGACCTCGTCCTAACGCGAGCAAAGTCGAAGGCCTCGTTCACCTTAGACGAGATGGGGGAGAAGCTCGGACGACGGTCCGCATGTGCCCCCACAGCCCGTTAGGAACAGGAGGAAGACCTCGTCCTAACGCGAGCAAAGTCGAAGGCCTCGTTCACCTTAGACGAGATGGGGGGAGAAGCTCGGACGACGGTCCGCATGTGCCCCCACAGCCCGTTAGGAAATAGGAGGAAGACCTCATCCTAACACGAGCAAAGTCGAAGGCTTCGTTCACCTTTAGACGAGATGGGGGGAGAAGCTTGGACGACGGTCCGCATGTGACCCCATAGCCCGTTAGGAATAGGAGGAAGACCTCGTCCTAACGCGAGCAAAGTCGAAGGCCTCGTTCACCTTAGACGAGATGGGGGGAGAAGCTCGGACGACGGTCCGCATGTGCCCCCACAGCCCGTTAGGAACAGGAGGAAGACCTCGTCCTAACACGAGCAAAGTCGAAGGCCTCGTTCACCTTAGACGAGATGGGGGGAGAAGCTCGGACGACGGTCCGCATGTGCCCCCACAGCCCGTTAGGAACAGGAGGAAGACCTCATCCTAATGCGAGCAAAGTCAAAGGCCTCGTTCACCTTAGACGAGATGGGGGGAGAAGCTCGGACGACGGTCCGCATGTGCCCCCACAGCCCATGACCTCATCAACCTCGGCCAGAGGAGATAAGATCTCCTCCGAACAACCCTATCAACTTCGGTTAAATAAGGTCAGAACACCGACTTCGACCTCGGCGAGAGATAGGATTTTTTCTAAGTGACCGAATCAACCTCAGCTAAAGAGCCTCAACTTTGGCATCAACTTTAGCCAGAGATGAAATATCCGTCGAACTTCGACATGGATTGATATGAGGCCTGGAAGAAAACTTCGGCAGTCGCCTTGACTACACTCCCTCCCTTCAAGTTTCGAACTCGAGAGTGGGGGGGCTAGTGTTGGGGATAAACCCCGCTCCTGCCGAAGTCTAGTTCGATGCTCAGCCCAATACAACTAGTGGCAACAGAAGAGATTCCGCGGACGGACTTCAGCCGAATTGCCAAGTGGTCGAGCTCCTCAAACTCCCAGCATCAGGACCGAACCCTCCCTCAGTCGGGCTTCAAGCGACCGTCCCTCCAGCGGCCGAACTCCTCAAGTGGTTGCCCCCTCGGCCGAACTCCTCAAGCGGTCGCCCCCTCGGTCGAACTCCTCAAACGACCGTCCCTTCAGTCGGCCGAACTCCTCAACGGTCATCTTTGCTGAACTTCGGCCGACCGAGCTCCCAGCGAACCTCTCCAATGACCGAGCCTTTACGGAAGTCGGACTCCCTACAGACTTCTTCAGTAGATGAGCTTCTCAGTGGCCGAACTCCTTATGATGGATTACTGCAGGCGATCTCGCTATGGTTATACGACAATAACGATCGGCAATAACGATCGGTATTTATCGGCAATAACTATCGACAATAACAATCAGCAATAACGACCGACATTAATCAGGACAGTTACGATGCTCATTAATCAAGGCAGTTACAACAAGCTCCCTCTATAAAAAGGACCCTCCGGATACCCTTAGCCTAGGTTCTGAAAATCCTTTTCTTCTCCTCTATACTCTATCGAGCACTCCATTCCTATTGATAGAAACTGACTTGAGCGTCGAAGGGTCTTGCCGGAGTCATCCCCCATCGGCTCCAAGCGAGATTTTGTTTTGCAGGTCCCCGGCGGCAGCCTCTTCGGTCTCAACTCCGGCGACGAACAGTTTCTGCGTCAACAAGATCAATATTGATACAAATTTGAGAGATTTGTTAGTAGAAAAAGATCTAATTCTAGTTAATGATATAGATTTTTCTAAGGATGAATTCTCAAGATATTTTTCTACGACATATTATATCCAAAAGTTGGCAAATAGAAAAAACATGAAAGAAGATGGCCAGTTTATTTAAAAGACTTAGATGAAGTATTTTATTTTTATTCTAAATTGTTTAACTTTGCTTCTAGTATAAGTAAATTAGCTAATGTCGGCACTAGAGATCGGAGAAATCTTAGTGCTAAGCTTAAGAGTCATGCGATGAGTAATGAGTATATTATTAATATAAGTTTATGGATTGATTTAGAAATGAGATTGTTGAAAAATAAAATAATTGATAAAAGTGTTCAAGAATAAAT
The DNA here is from genome assembly GCA_006176705.1 of Cocos nucifera. Taxonomy (NCBI): domain Eukaryota; kingdom Viridiplantae; phylum Streptophyta; class Magnoliopsida; order Arecales; family Arecaceae; genus Cocos; species Cocos nucifera. The sequence goes on along the minus strand of QRFJ01004376.1, from coordinate 147,138 downwards.
AAATAGAGATGAAAAATATTGAAAAAAAAATATTATTAAGAATTCTTGTGATAGTAAAAACTCTTGGTAAAAATAATTTGGTTTTTCATGTATGAAAAGATCTATCAAAAAAATAATAAAAATTTTTTAAGTCTAACTAAAATAATTACAAAATTTGATCCGATGATGCAAAAACATATTTGACGTATTAAAGATAATAAAATTCATACTCATTACCTTGAACATAATATACAAAATGAATTGATAAATTTGTTAGCAAGTAAAATTAGAAATAAAATTATTAAAAAAATTATAGAAGTAAAATATTTTTCAATAATACTTGATTGTACTCCAAATGCAAGTCATCAAGAGCAAATGATTTTTATATTACGATGTGTGGATTTTTCATCAAGTCCAATCAAAATTATGAAATATTTTTTTGAATTCTTAAAAATAGAGGGTACAACTGGAAAAGATCTTTTTGATGCCATTATGGATGAAATAAAATATATTAGATTTGACATTAATAATTTAAGAGGATAAGAATATGATAATGGATCTAATATAAAGGACAAACAATAAGAAGTGTAAATAAAATTTTTAGATATAAATCCTAGATCCTTTTATACATCATATGGTTGTTACAATCTAAATTTAGTACTTTATGATATGGCTAATTCTTGTACTAAAACTATATTATTTTTTAGAATGGTACAATATATATATTTACTATTTTTTTCTACTAAAAAATAAAAAATTTTACAAGATAATGTATCTGATCTAACTCTTAAATTATTATTACAAATACATTAGGAAAATCATACTAAAAGTGTTAAAGCAATAAGATTCCAAACTCCATAAATAAGAGATGCTTTATTAAAATTATCAGAAGTTAGTAAAGATCCTAAAACCAAAAGCGAAGCTAATTGCTTAGCAACATATGAGCTAGAAAATTTTGATTTCTTATTTGGCATGACTATTTAGTATGATATATTATTTGCTATTAACTCAGTTAGCAAAAGTTTATAATCAAAAGATATGCATATTGATGTTGCTATAGAATAACTAAAAGATCTACTTTCTTTTTTAAAAAAAATATAAAGAAGATGGATTTATAGCCGTGATGATTTTTTCTAAAAAAATTGCATTCGAAATGAAAATAGAATCTAAATTTCATGATAAACGTATCATTCATAGAAAGAAATAATTTGATGAGAATGTTGATAATGAAATAACAAAATCTCTTGAAGAATCATTTAGAATTGATTATTTCTTATATATAGTAGATCAAGTAATTTTTCACTCCAAAGCAGATTTGAACAGTTTAAGATATATGAAAATACTTTTGATTTTCTATTTAGGGATAAAAAATTGAAGTCACTAGACAATGATAGTTTGAAAGAATATTGTCTTAATTTTGAATGTTCCTTAAAATATAATAACTGTTCTGATATTAATGGTTTTGATTTATTTTCAGAGCTAAGAGTTTTAAAAGAAATTATATAAGTAGAACATAATAGTCCGACGGACATACTGAATCATATAAGAAGATTTGACTTTTTTTTAAATGCATATATTGCTTTTAGAATAATGTTAATAATTTCAGTAAGTATTGCTTCGGTAGAAAGAAGTTTTTCAAAATTAAAATTAATAAAATCTTACTTAAGATGAATAATGTTTCAAGAAAGATTAAGTGAATTAGCTATATTATCAATTGAATAGAAAATATTAGAAGAATTTAATTATAAAAAATTAATTAAAAATTTTGTATCTAAAAAAAAAGTAAGAAAAATAAAATTTTATTAAAAAATTTATATAAATTTTATTTTTTTAAAAAAAAATTATTTTAATATTTAGCTTTAGACGTGCATTGTGTTGAGCCGCCCCCAGCGCATCTACAACTATAGGGGAGTTGGAGCTGAGCACATTTGGTCGGATAGTCGATGGTGCTTTCGAGGCTCCATGATTATTAGTTGCCTATCTTCGCTAAAGAGATCATGATCTTTCTTCCGACATCAATCTATTGCCGCCATCCAACCAGGACTTACAGCGGGCTAATCTCCCAGCCAACACATCCAGTTTGTTAAGCAGTTCATCCAAGCCCTCGAGTAGATCTGTCTTCTCGACGATCTGGTTGGACCAATTCCCAGCAGCAATAGTTATAATTAAGAAATAACATCCATTAGAAGAATCGATATGAGATTCTTTCCAATTTCTTTAAACAATTATAAAATATATAAGAAATTTGAAAGTAGATGAACAAAAAATAAAAAGCCATTCGGAGACTGAAACTCTTGGGTCTTTCCCCTATCTTAATTCTTTTTCTTCTTGCAAATATGTTATGCTGGCTGATGGCACATTCTCTCCTGTTTCCTGTCAAGGGGAGGTTCCGGCTCACTTCCCAAAAGTTGTCTTCCATTATATTCAGTAGCGGTTAACCATGTCTTTAAATTACAAAGTAACCTTTTATTCTACTGATAATTTTCAAGATCTTGATAAGCATACAACATATTCTGTTTCATTATATATTCCTCGTAATCCTGACATGTCAGCAAACTTTATGAGAGTCACGAGCATGCAAAGCGTCATAGGACTGTTTTTTAAGTCCATGATTTAATAAATTTAAACCCGAGTATTTTGTGTTGGTGGATTGCACTTTATGCATGCCTAATGTTTCTCTTTGAAAACTTTAAATATTTTGTTAGTTTAATCAATAATTATTCTCAAATGACTTGTCTCTGTCTTACGAAGAATAATATGCGCTTTTTGTCTTGTATAAGGTTGTTCACAAGGTTCTGAATCATTTTAATGTAAATATAAGTTTCTAATTAGAACTAAAAGAGGTGCTTCACAAGAATAAAGCCTAAGAAATATTGCCTCTATTTCTTAGGAAATGTAGTGTAACCTGTTGTTGGGCATATATATCAAGTTTAAATAGGGATGGATGAGCTGAAAATACAAAGTTAACTCGTTGCTAACAGCTATATTCAAACCTACAATGCTGGCCTCTTTGAGGTATTTTCTCTTGTAGGAGAGCTTAAATTAGCTAAATTTATGGTTTTAATTGCTAACAATCTAGAGCCATCTTTATCTCTCTCTCTCTCTCTCTCTCTCTCTCTCTCTCTCTCTCCTTCTTTTATTTTTTATTTTTATTTTTATTTTTGATGCTTGCAAGCACCATCACACCAACCCAAGAATTAATGTCGGCAACAATTATGCCTACAACCATTATCACATGATTAAAGTAGCCATTTCCACAAGGGCGCATGGATAGCTTTTATGATCCATTCAACCACGAGCCAGCCGTTTACTATTTAGTTACTGATATCTTGGTCATCTCATGAACAGGCACCGATCTTCCTCTATAAATAGGGGATGGCAGGAGACTCAAACAGGTCTCTCAGTGCCTCATTCTTTTTCTCAACACTCTTTCTCTCTTCCACTACTCTCTAAATTCCAAACCGACTTGAGCTTCAGAATCGGAAAAATTCCAGTAAGAGAACTTTCGCTTCAGGTCTAATAATCGGTTATGGAGCTGCGGTAGCAACCTCGAAGTTGTAATTACCACCATGGTTTGTTGAAATATTTGAATTGCTCTAGTCCTTAGGTACCATCTTTATATATCTGACTAGATTGCCACAGAAAAGAGGGGTTAAATGACACAAATGAGTATAAACATCGTTGGCCTCACACTCGGCATAAAATGAGCCAATAGGAACAAAAACTAGTTGGCTACCTTCTCTCGAAGGAAACTGCCCCCGGACCCAAAATCATGTGAAGTGCAGTCCTCATCATTCTTGTGAGATGAGACCATAAAAGCCAAAACCAAGCATGGTGGAACAAAAGCTCATATATTTCCACTCTTCATATATACAACAAATACATCAACCACTGTCAAGATTAGTAAAACAATGGTTACATACATGGCAATTTTGACAATTATAACTAATGGATTGTACTTGATGCTGAGAAGTGCTGGTACCATTAGGATCACAGACAACACAAAACTTGCCCATAGCAACAAGTTGCTGATTTTGAGGAAAATGCTATCTGATTTCTTGTGTCCATTTCCAACAAGAACACCAATCATGCTCCCAGCGATCCCACCTATGCTTATTGAAACCTTTAGTGTTGTCTTTATACAATTACTTGGATCATCATCTTGTTGCATGGCAGTAGACGTTTGAGTTTGTTGATCATCTCTTACTCAAGATGGAAAGCAATAAATATTTATGCTTGAAATTTAGCATAGGAACTTAACAAATAAACTGCTTTTGCTTCCGATCGCGATAGAATATAATACATCTCCTCTTGCATATATATATATATCCTTCTGAGTGTCCACAAGCTACTATGCATGGAGAAGGTGCAATGCTTAATTACAAGGGTTGGGAAGGAGAAGGGAATGGTTAGCTATGTGGGAGGTCACTGGAAATAATTGATTGCACTTCCTTATGTTTCATTTCAGAATCGTAGTCCTTCGGCCGATCTTACATATAGCTCTTCCATGGACTACATCAAAAGAGTGCAAATGTGGAGTTTTTAGGTAACAAGTGATCCAATCTATTTCTTGCTACAGGGGGGAACATTTGAGTCATTTATCATATGAGCGTAAAGTCATTGGCGTGGAACTGATAGGTGGCACTTTCAAGGGCAGGTGCATTAGCTTGATTCATAAGAGCAACCTGAATTTTTTTTCGACGGATACATCGATAAACGTATTTAATTTTTTGAAGCCAAACTACTGTCGGCCAGAACATTATAATGAATGACCGTGGTCTCTAGCTGCAATCATTACAAAGCTATAATGGTGTAATTTAAAATTTCTATTCTGCTTTCTATAAGGTAATTTTTATGAACTTGTTTCTATTACCATTTGTAAGTTTAAATGTTGTCCCATGCAATATGATCCACATAAAGAAAATTATGCTACATGATTTGATGATGATATTCTCTATAATTCTTACATGTGGAGTGGGTTATTGCTTGGTGTTGGGAGCCTTTTTTTCGCCAGATAGCATTAAATGATGCATAAGGATGTTCCTTAGATGGTTAAGGGGCAAACTTTAGCATTTTAACATAGATACGATCACCTAAGATAGGACTTCACGCAAAATCACCAGCAATCTTTGAGCATGGAGAGCTTCAACACAAAATGATCTATGGATCTCGCACATCTCTCTCTCTCTCTCTCTTCATGGTGTAAATTTATTTTGTAATATTTTTTCAGGAATTTAAATAACATTTATTTTTTTGGTAGTATATTGGTCTAACTTAATGTTCCTTACTTGAGCAGAAACTGTGGAAAGCGGATAGAGATGCAATTAAATAGGAAAATTCAAAATAATACCATATAATGGGTAAAAAATTAAAATAAATATGTAGGACATCCATGTACTTGTGTCTCCATGTTTGCCATGACCCTAGCTTGAAGAATGTTACTCCTTACTGTGCTTTCAGCCTCTAAATCAATGTTTTCTGATGGTACTATAGAAGCATTAAAAAAAATTAAATATTATAATTTGGGAAAAATTTAAGGATCATAATTGATATCATCTATAAGTGCATGGCAAATACTATAATTTTTGCAACTTCTAGGGTCATAATTGATCCATCTTAATAGTTAATCTAGCCAACCCTTCATTAGAGATGGCAATTAGGTCGGGTTGGATACTGGTTGAGTCAGATGCCAATTGGATCAAAAAATTATCAATCCAAACCCTATCTATTAAACAGATAAAAAATTCAGATCTAAATCCAACTTATTTATAAAATAGGTAGTTCGATCCGACCCACTTAATCTATTTATTAAATGGATCAAATTAGGTTAAACAAATTAAATGGATTTTGAATATGTTAAATAGGCTAAGCAGGTTAGGTTAAACGTTAGAAACAAGTTAAACATATTTTTAAACGAGTTAAATGAATTACTTAAATCAACCTGACCTGAATATTAAATAGGTTAAAGAGAATAAACGTGTTAGATATCTGAAATCCAAATTCGATCCAAATATTAAATAGATTAAATAAGTTAATTTATTTATGACTCAAATACGAGTTGGGTTTGTGGGTTGGGTCATATTTTGTCAGCCTTATCCTTATCTTCTTCTATCAATCTGCATGACCTATTGATGGTTGACTAGAGAAGGGCCGCCACTCTCCTATAATGTCGACCCTCGGTGGTGGATTAGATGAGGGATATTGAATGAGAGATATTGAATGAGAGAGGAGAGAAATAAGTGGCAATAAGTAGGCACCGGAGCAAGCCATGCATGTTGAAGAGAGAGAGATAGGGAGGGAAGAGGAAAGAGTCAAGAACCAGGGGATTTGGGCTAAGCAAGGATTGAGGCTATGCAGGTTCCAAAAAAATAATTAAAAATCAAAAAATAGGTTGTCAGTTGGAAACCACTTAAGATAAATATACCCATTAATAAGGAACGGTGAGCAAGAGTCTCCACTTTTAGCCATAATTTTCTTTCTAAATAAACCTAGTTGTAAATTCATTTCAAAGAATAATGACATTTGTATCTAATTATGAACTCAAGTATGTCTTCCATTTCTTTTTGGGAAAGGTTTGATGCTTGATTCTTAGATTATGCATCTTAAACATTTAAATTTGAATAATTCATCTTGGATATTTTTTTTTCTCTTTATCTTAATTGTTTTGGAAAAACAAGAAACTAAACAATAATTTTGATGGGACCTATCATTTGAGGATTCTTTGTGTTTCTCTTTGGAATAATGCTAGAATAACATAAAAATATTATACAAACAAGCTTCATTCCCACCTATCATCAATGTGGTTAGGGGTGAAAATGAATCAGATAATTTGATATGTGAATCTATTTAGATATGAATAGAAATTGAGCTTCTAACTAATATCGGCATTCATATTCATATCTATTAAAGAAAAAATGATATGTATATGGATAGACAACTATCTGATTCATATTTGAATATCCAATTTCATTAATATTTCTTGTAAATTTATATCACACAAATAATTTTTAAGAAAAATAAATGAATTTAATTTATTATCTACTTAGTAATATTTTTAATTCTGTGGATATAAAATTTAATCATCTGACTTATATCTATATTTATATTCATACTTTTTGTATATATCATATTTATCTATGTATCTATTTAAAATAAATATGGATATGAACTTTTGCATCTGACTAACATCTATATCCATATTTGTATTCGTTAAACAAAATAAATATGCATATGAATATACTAGTATCTAAACCGTATCCAATACGAGATCAATCCTAGATGTGGTATACCAAGTACGCAATCATGGTGGTGGCTAAATAAACACCCTAACTTGTTTATATCTCAACAAAAAAAGTGAGGAAAAAGAGAGGAGGGGGGGGGGGGGGGGGGGGGGTGCGGAGGAACTCTTTCTTTTCCCCCATTTCAGGTTGCCAATTTCTAGACCCCTTAGGTTGCCATCATTTTTGTCACGATCATCTTTTCCTGCTAGCCTTGCCTTCAATAACAATCTATGACTTCACTCCAAACAGATCCTCACACGTCCAATCCGGCCTACTAACCTTAACTTTGACAAACCCATCCTTGCGGACCGAAATTCATCCATGATCGCCCCACCACCAACTTCAAAAATCTATCTCCCTTCATTTTCTTTTGAGAATGAAAGTGACTTGAGGGAAAGGAATTAGTGCCATAATTAGGATTAGGGTTGGGGTTTTTATTTTGAATTTCTTCTACTTAGGGCATGTTTGGTTCATGACTATAATTAGAATCAGATTTAGAACTGGAATGGATTGGAATGAGGATCGAAATGGCGATATCTTCTAATGTATTTGGTTCATGACCATAATTGCGATTGGCATTGAAATGAAATTTAAATACTAAGGTAGGGTAAGGATTGGGTTTTGGAGAATTGGATATAAGAGTATCACTTATTTTCATTCCCATTTTTGAGTCCCATTCTCCCCAATCAAACATGCCCTTAGTTTCTTCCCTCAATTTTTTTGAATTGATGGAGATGGAGACCATTGTAGGGCCAATTGGTGAGGCATCAAAATCAATTCCCAACCAGCCTTTGGACTTTGATATTTTATTTTTTATTTGATTCTTCCTTGCTAGGGTGTTGAGAAGGTTGTCTATATTGCATCTTCATTGGATAGCCATGATTGGAGTAGGGGTGTATAGTGGAGATACATCATAATTCTTGGGTTGTTTTGTCTTGAGATAATGTAACTGGATGGAAGAATTGTGAAAAGATTTTAGTTGCTATTGACTCTTTTTTTTTTATACAAAAAAAAGAGAGTGATGAGAGCAATGATAACGAGTGCAAGGTGGAGCAGTGGGTGGAGGGCTTCAATGGACATCAAGTGCTTATCTCCTTGTTATAACTATAAATAACGGTGGTGGTAGCAATAGCAACACCATGGTTAGCAACCTCTATCTCCACTCTCTACCCCAAACCCCTATACTTCTCTCTCCCTCTTAATCTCTAACCCATGCTTTGCGACCCCTATTATCATCATCAGCAACTCTACTAGCATCGCCACCTCCATCACCCAATGTTATAGGGATTATTGACTGTCCAACCCAATCTTCCCTTTCTTGGATTACAACCGAGCACTCTGACAACTCAATAGAATTATCTTGGACATTGAAAAAAAAATCTAAAAAATTGAGCTGGAGTGACTATGTCATCGGCTTCTATCTGATCCCTAGCTAGGATGTTTATCGAACCCAGGATGGGGATCTTACCGACAATAGGAAACAAGATACTCCAACTAGCACAAAAGGGAAGATAACCTCCTAAAATCTTAGGTAATTTTCTTAAAATATGGGCACTAATACATCCTAAGGTAGACCGTCCACCGCCATAATAATTATCCAATAATAGCCTGACACATGTCCTATGTAGAGGACAATGCGATGATTGCCCGACCTCTACCATCTAGATTTTTACAACTGCACCTGAAGGGGTTCTAGAGCCTTCTATTTGTAAGACGACAAGTGGTCTAACCACTCACTCCTCCACTAAGTGATATTTGTGATTTCAACAACCTCAAAATGTGCATGTTGTTATTTGCTAACAGCCTGAGTATATCTTCGAAGCTGTTATTCTCTGACAGATGGCACACATACCTGAAGAGGACATATGCCTGCCTTCATCTATAAAATCCTTCTCTCCAGGATCCTTAAGGTAAGAAAAAATCCCAAAGAGAATAACTCACATTATTGCTTTTCGTTTTCTCACTACAAGAAAATGAGATATTAGCGATGGCTAAATAGTTGTCGCTAATATAAGTTTTTCTCGACAATTGCTATGACGAAGGTATTTTTGATCATTAAAAATTGAAATACTTTTAGCGACGGTATTAGAGATGATGCTTCCATTGCTAAAAGTATTAGCGATGGACTTTTATCATCACTAATAAATTTTGAAATACCACACCCCCAAGGTCGTGACCGATCATTTTTTTTTCTAATTTTTTTCACCTCCTCCCCCCTTCTTCTCTCACCTCCGGTTGCCATTTTCTACCATCGTGCCATCGGATCCGCCATCCCGATGCTTCGATCTTAGTATCCTAACTTTCTAGTCCCTGCGCCGCCACTTACTCCATCGGTTCTACTGTCCCGACATCTCGATCGCGCATCCCTACTTCTTGCTTTGCTCACCATCACTCTCCCATCGATTCCACCATCTTGGTGCTCCAATCTCAACATCCCAACTTCTCGGTCCCTATGCTGCCACTCCCCTTATCGGATCCATGGTCCTGACATCTTGATCCCACATCCCTGTTTCCTGGTTTGCTCACCACTGCTTCCCCCACCAATTCTACCATCTCGATGGCCCAATCTCAAAATCCCCAATTCCCGATCCCTGCATCGCTGCTCCTTTGGCCGATTCCACCATCCCAGCATCTCAATCTCACATCCTCACTTTTCGGTCCGCTCACCATCGCTCCCCCCGCCGATTTCGCCATCATGATGGATCGATCTCGACGTCTCCTATTTCTAATCCTTGCACTACCGCTCCCCCCACTAGTTTCGCTATCCCAGCACCCGATCTTGTGTCTCCTTTCTTCGATCCGTTTGCCATCACTCCCTCCGCCAGTTCACTGTTCCGATGCTCCAAACTCGATATCCCGACTTTTTGGTCCCCGCACCATCACTTCCTTCAATAAATCTACAATCCTGGCATCCTGATCCTATGTCCACACTTTCTGATCTGCTTGCCCTTGCTTCCGCCATCAATTCCATCATCCCAATGGCTTGATCTTGGCGTCCCCTCTTTTTGGTCCCCGCATCATTGCTCCTTCCATCGGTTCTGCCATCCCGACATTTTGATCCTGCATCCCCACTTTTTGGTCCACTTGCCACCACTCCCCCTGCCAATTTTGCCATCCCAGTGCTCCAATCTCGACATCTCGGCTTTTCAATGCTACTATTTTCAAAAACAGTATCTTTATTGTTCTCAGACTTTGACTGACATAAGCATTGAAGGATCCTTACCGAAGAATCTTCAACGAAAGTGAACTTACTTTGCAGGTTCCTCTAGATGTGCTAGTTCTCATATTAGGACCAAACCTCGGATCAACAGGAGTTCGATCCCAACCATATACATTGACTAGAGCTCTGTAGCAATACCCACCAACCTAGCCTTTACTATGACCCTATTTGGCTAAGCTTTTGAAGTGCTAGAAAGTACTTTCTAGCCCTCCAAAAGTACTTTTGGATGATACAGTGATGTTTGGTAAAAAATTAGAAAGTTATTTTGGCTTTGCTAGAAAGTTGAAAAGATCTATTTGACAAAAGCTTTATTTTGAAGCTTTGTCTAAAAGTACTTCCTAGCTAATATCGAAAAACTACTTTGATTTAAATAAATTTTTTTAATGATCAAAATATCTATTAATAAATTTCATAATTATATCTTATATCAAATCATATTATATCATTATACTATAAATATAATATAACATAATATAATAATAAATTAATATTAGATATATTATAAATATATAATATAATCTATTATAGTATTATTTTATTATAAAAATATAATTTGATATAACAATAACTAATAATATAATAATATTATAATAATATAATGTAATATGTTAAATTATAATTTAATATTAGATTTGATTATAATCCATTATATTATATTATATCATAATTATAATATTATATTATACTATTATAATATAATATAATTATATTATATTACTATGATATAATAATATTATAAAAGATTATATTATTTTTATAACTTAAATATTATTCTAATTTTAAATATTATTTTATTATTATTATCATATAATGTAATAGAATATTGTTATATAATATAATATTATACTATACAAATATATAACATTAAATATTATAGTATTATTATATTATAAAATATAATTTGATATAATAATAATTAATAATATAATAATATTATTATATTTTAATAATTTAATAAAATATGTTATATTATAATTTATTATCATATTAGATTATAATCCATTATATTATATAGCATTATATATTATAATCATAATTATAATCTATTATATTATATTATATGATATTTTATTTTATCATTATATTATATGATAATAATGTTATACAATAAAATCATATTTTAAAATATAATAATATTTAAGTTATAAACATAATATAATTTATTATAATATTATTATATTATAATAATATAATATAAATAATAGTATAATATATTATATTATATTATAATCTATTATTAGATTAGATTATAACCAATATGTTATATTACATTATATATTATATTATAATATTATGTTATATTATATTATAATAATATTATATAATATCATATTTTTAATATATAATAATATATAATATTATATAATATTATTTTTTATTATATAATATTATATAATATTTTTTATTATTATTTTATCATATTAAAAAAAATTTATTTTAGTTATCAAATTATTAAAGATTCAAAGTACTTTATAAATGTGGTTATCAAATGGTAAATAATTTTTTACATAATATGGTTATCAAACAATAAATATATTTTTTTTTATAAAAATTCTACTTCTAAAAGCTCTACTTCTTAAAAATTCTACTTCTAAAAGTTGCAAAAGCTTACTACCAACAGTAATTCCAAACAGATCTATGTCCTTCATCATCTTTATTGTCAGCACCATCATTATCATCACAATTAAAAAAGATCAGAGAAAGATGATCTCAAAGTTGTACTTAATTTTCATTGAAAGATAAAAAAGTTAGTAGTCGATGGATCATGCACTGCACCTTATAAATTAGTGCTGAACAGCTCCTAAAACAAGGAAATGGAGTGAGAGTGCGCAGCACTAGTCTTAAGAACCATATACCTGATCTGCAAATCAAAATAACCAATACTGGAACATGGATTGCAGTGCCACGACGATCGAGCAGAGCTGAAGTACGGACTCCAGCCCAGTGGTAGTGATTGATAAACTATAATTATGATATTCTAGATGCATGCTTTAGATCAAGAACATCAATTAACTCTAGGATTGTAAAGAAGGTTTCATGATCTTCATACCTAATGCGGAAGAATTTGATGCAGAAGGAAAAGAAGTCATCTTTTCTACCTTGAAGATCAGTTTGGTTTCTCTCTCTTCTCATGTTCCTTATAGCATAGCAATAATAATGGAAATTCTACATCTCTTTATGGGCAGGGATAGGATCTATATTTATAGACTTTTATCAGTTACTCCCATTAAGTAATCGGATGAGATTTAAATTCTATTTGAATTCAAGTTGACCGTAATCCAAATTCAAATAGTAAAGTCCATAATAAATCAGCCACTTAATCGAAACATATATTCTAACATTCTCCTACTTGGTCCGATTATAATAAATCTCATTCTTAATATTCATCATAATTATCTTAGTATGATAAATTACTAAATACGAGTTATGGTAGTCATATATCATTCATTTAGCATACTCCCTTCCATATACCACAACACTTGTAATTTAACATACTAGATCTATAAGATAGATATATATACATATATATCTTTTCATTATGGTCTACAATAATATCTCAAAGAGTTTTTTTTCTATTATGATTAAAATATAATATAATTTATGTGTACACAATTATAAGAAATAGAAAATTCATTAATATAAATCAAAAATACTTTATTGAGCTCAGAGTATCAAAACATTATTAATACATTATTCATTAATACAACCAAGATCCATTCTATATACATATTCTTTAAATGTCTTTGGTTGCAAGTCTTTTGTCAATGGATTTGCTATCATGAGATCAATTCCAATATGTTCAATAGACACTCTTTGTTTCTGAACTTCTTTCCTAACAACAAAATATTTCAATTCCATGTGTTTTGCACCTCTTGAATATTTATCATTTTTGGAGAAGAATACTGCTGCAGAATTATCACAGTAAATTTTCAGTAGCTTGGTAATGATGTCGATAACCTCAAATCCTAAAATAAAATTTTACAGCCATAATACCTGGATTGTGGCTTCAAAATATGCCATAAATTCTACTTCCATAGTTGATAAAGCAATGACAGACTCCGTGGTACTTTTTCATGATATTGTTCCTTTAGCAAACATAAAGAGGTAACCATATGTGAATTTTCTGCTGTCAGTGCATCCTGCAAAGTCTGAATCCGAATATCCGATCACATCCAAGTGGTCGTATCTTCTATACATGAGCATGTAATTTTTCATTCTTTATAGGTACCTCATGACTTTCTTTGTAGCTTTCTAATGATCTCTATCAGAATTATTTTGATACCTTCCTAGCATTCCGACTACAAAATTGATATCTGATCTTGTACAAGTCTGCACATATATTAAACTGCCCATAGCAGAAGTATAAGAAATTGATTTCATTTTCTTTCATTCTACATCATTCTTTAGACATTGCATGAGATTGAATTTATCTCCTTTCTGTATTGGGATAATTTCGGCTGAATATTTGTTCATATTAAATCTCTCTAGAATTCTTTTGATATATCTTTTCTGAGATAATTCTAGAATACCTTGTGATCTGTCATAGAATATTTTAATTTCTATCACATAGGATGCCTCTCGTATATCTTTCATTTCAAAATTCTTCGAGAGAAAATCTTTCGTCTCATGCAATATACTTAAATCATTAGCAGTAAGCAAAATATCATCAACATATAGAACTAAAAATATAAATTTGCTCTCACTGATCTTTTGGTATATACACCGATCAACGATATTTTTTTTAAAATTAAAATATATTATGATATCGTTAAACTTGATATACTATTATCTAGAAGCTTCTTTTAGTTCTGTTGGTGCAGAAACTGATCGTCGTCGGAATCAGCTGGAGTGGAGGTGGACGAGATCGCCGTCGGAGACCTACAAAATGAAGTTTCGTCTGGAGCCGGGGGGGCTGGCTCTAGCAGGACCCTCCGACGATCAAGTCAGCTCTGGCCAATAGGAATGGAGTGCTCGAAAATGAGTTCCGCAGAGCTTGAAGAGGAAGAGGAGAGCTTAGAGCGTTGAGATCAAAGATTCGAGTTAGCATATCTGGAGGATCCTTTTTATAGGTGGAGCTTGATGGTGACAGCTGTAGCCACGTGCTGGTAGGTTGCTCGAGGTTCGGCGGAGTCAGTCCTAGGGGAAGGCACCGTCTGCAGCGGATTGATGGTGACAGCCATCGTCGTTTGATAGCAGATCGCTGTCGCTTGCGGCTGACTGATGGTGATGGCTGCAGCTGTCTTGATATTGAGCTGCTCGAAACCGAATGAAGGGTTGAAGAGCTTCAATGTGTACCCATTTTAGAGAAGTTCGGACTCCTGATGAGGAAGTTCGAAAGGAGTTTAGCTTCCGTAGGCATCTGGCTGGAGGTGCGCGGCTAAGGCTCGATCGCTGGAAAGTTCGATAGGAGCTCGACCGATCGAAGGGGGTGTCTGGGAGAAGTCTAGCTCCTGAAGGAGTTCGGTCGAAGGATGTCTGGAATGAGTCCAGCTTTCGAAGAAGTCCGATCGAAGAGGAAGCTTGGAGGGAGTTCGAAAGAAGCTCAACCATTGAGAAGTTCGATCGAGGGACGACTGTTAAGGAGTTCGATCGCTAGAAGTTCGAAGGAGCTCTGTCGGCTAAAGGGACGGCCACTGAAGAGTTCGACCGAGGGACGATTGCTGAGGAGTTCGACCATTGGGAGTTCGAAGGAGCTCGGCTGGCTGAAGGGATGGCCGCTGAGGAGTTTGGCCGCTGGGAGTCCAAAGGAGCTCGGTCGCTGAGGAGTTCAGCTAAGACCCGATCGTTGAGCAGTTCGACCGACCCTAAGAGTTTAGCTAAGATCCGTTCGTTGAAGCTCTTCTGTGGCTACTGGTTGCATTAGGCTGAGCATCAAACTAGACTTCGACGGGAGCGGGGTTTATCCCCAACAAGTTCATATATTGATTTCTTTAATTTACATACCATTTGACCTTTTCTTTTTGTCAAAAAATCTTCAGGTTGATCTATATAAATTTTTTATTCTGATTCTTGATTAAGAAAAACTATTTTTACATCCATTTGGTGTAACTCTAAATCATAATGAGCTACCAATGCCAAAATAATTCTTAATGAGTCTTTCTTTGAGACTGATGAAAATGTTTCTTTATAATCAATACCTCCTTTCTAAGTATAACCCTTGGCAATAAGTCTGGTTTTATATCATTTGATATTGCCATTCGAGTCACGCTTGGTCTTAAAGATTCATTTACATCCAACTCATTTAGAACCTTCTGGTAATTCAACAAGATCCCAAACTTTAGTATCTTCCATAGATTTTAACTCATTTTTCATAGCATCAATCTATTTGTCAAACTCATGACTTTTTATGGCTTGTGAAAATAAAATTGGATCTTTATTAATTCCAATATCAAAATCTGACTCCTGTAAGTATACCACATAATCATCAGGAATAGCTGATCTTCTTTTCCTTTCAGATCTTCTTAAAGATATTCCTTATGGTTCATGAATGTCAGACATTTGTGAATCAATTCCTTCATGGGATAATTCATCATTCAAATGTTGTTCATCATTAGGTACAATATTTTGTATAGGTGTGGATGAAGGAATACTTATGAGTAATGAAATATCTATCCTGACTTTTTTTATTTTCACACTGTTTCATTCATCACTCTCACTAACTTCATAATTTTCAATAAATTTTACATTACTGGTTTCAATAATTCTTGAACTATAATTTGGACAATAAAACCTATACCCTTTAGATTTCTTTGGATAATCAATAAGGTAACCACTAATCATTCGAAAATCTAATTTTCTTTCATATAGATTATAGATCTTTGCTTTCACTATGCAACTCTAAATATGAAGGTGCCTTAAACTAGATTTTCTTCCAGTCGATAGTTCAAAAGAAGTTTTTGAAACTGCCTTACTAGGAATCCTGTTTAATAAATACATAGCAATTTTAAGAGCATATATCTACAATGATTTAGGCAATAAGGAGTTATTTATTATACTCCTAACCATATCCATTAACGTCCAATTTTGCCTTTCAGCTATACTATTTTGCTGAAGTGTACTTGGCATAGTATATTATGCACATATACCATATTTTTCGAGGAACTTTACAAATGGACTTGGACATTATCCTATTTCATTATATTTTTCATAACATTTACCACCTCTATCAGATCTTATGATTTTCACCTTTTTATCTAATTATTTTTCAACCTCATTTACAAATACCTCAAGGGCATCCATTGCTTGAGATTTTTCATGAAGTAAATAGATAAAATCATAACGTAAAAAATCATCGATAAAGATGATAAAATATTTATCTTCACTAAAGGATGGAACATCAAAAGGTCCGAATATATCAGTGTGTATGATTTCAAGAAGCTGACTGCTTCTTGTGGCGCCTTTCTTGTTATATTTAGTTTGCTTTCTCTTGATACAATCTATATATATCAAGATCAGTAAAATTTAGATTTGGTAAAATCTCATTCTTTACTAATCTTTCTAATCTTTCTTTGGATATGTGACCCAAACATTTATGCCACAAGTAAACAAAATTTTTATTTAATAAACTATGCTTAATACTAGAATTATGATGCACAGTAAGAAGGGATTCAGTAAAAAGATTGTCAAGTTTCAATTTATATAAACCATCAATAAGTATTCTAGAATCAATAAAAGAAGTATTTTTATATAAACTAAAACAACCATGTCCAAACCTAAAATTAAACCCAAAAACATCAAGTTTCGAAAGAGAAACTAGGTTCCTAAAAATTGAAGGTACATAAGCTGTCTATAATAGATCCAAATGATAACTAGTATCCAGGATAAATTGATAAGTGCCTATGCCTTCAATCGGAACCTTCATATGATTCTCCATAAACATAAAGTCTTCAGTTGGATTTGTGGTTTGGATCGAAAGAAATTCCTACATCAAATTAGAGATATGAGTGGTAGCACTAGAATCAAGCCACTAAGTATTATTTAGAACTTCAGTTAGGTTTGATCAAAACATACAAAAGTATTAGATTTATCTTTCTTTTCGAACCAAGCCTTATATTTCAAGCAGTCTTTCTGATAGTGCCCAACTTTCTTACAAAAGTGACACCTGTCCAACTTTAGTTCCTTCTTATCAGCCTGAAGACCTTTAGCAGGCATTTTCTTTTTCTTCTTGAACTTGTTGGCTTTTTTCTTATATCCTTTACTAGCTTGTTGATTTATGTAATTAATGGAATGACTACCTTATTTTTTCAGCCTTGTTTCCTCCTGAATAAGTATACTGGACAATTCACTGACATCCCACTTTTTCTTAACAATATTATAATTGATGTGAAAAGGTCCATACTTAGAAGGTAGTGAATTCAGAATGAATTGTACTAAGAAGGAGTCATCAATAGTCATTCCTAAGGTCTTTAATCTTGCTGCAATATTGGTCATCTCTATAATGTAGTTTTGCCTACTCCACGACCCATCAAACTTCATGATCATGAGTTCTGCCATTAATATACCAATAAGTGACTTATTTGTAGAACGAAAATATTCTTCTACTAACTTCATATATTCTTTTGCACTTTCTATTTGTAGAATAGTGCTCTTAATGTTGTTGGCAGTCATCATTCGCATGAACATAAGACTTAATCTATTAGAACGTTCTCATGCTTTATGATGTAACTTCTCTTCCTCACTGTTGAAATCCGTAAGAGCTGTAAGCTTATTTTTCAGTAGTGCCAAATCAAGATCAAATACTCTTAAGTAAAAATTGACTTGTCCGCTACATTCCGAGAAGTTTAAACCATTCAATATTGTAACAGATGAAGCATGCAAATGAAGAGAAATAGTTATAAAATAATATATAAATGCTCAATTAAAATAATTCAATAAGAGATTCAGATAATTAACAATAAAAGCATATTGTAATTCTCCTTTGGATAGATATTACAACATACTATCAAAATTTAATGCCATTAATAATTCTTTAATAGGTAATTAAACATTTTCAACCAAACATACCTATTATCATTGGATATACAAATATATTTGATCAAAGAATATTAATTTATCTTTGTTATGCTCACTATTCTTGGAATAATGATTCATCTTTGGGTAAACCCTGAAGTTTCAATGGATAATGAACATCAATTTATCCACTAAACTTTTTATTAATAGGCATTTAATCATGGATAAATGATCAGATTATGCATGATAAATTCTTTTAAATATTCTAGTTTGGCCACTTTGGTGACTAACAAACTATACATAAGATCATGCATATAAATAATAATTAGATTTTCAAATGCATGTTAAATATTTTAGTTTGGCCACTTTGATGACTAACAAATTATATATAAACATAAGAACATGCATATAACCAATAATTAAAATTTTTAATGTATGTTAAATATTCTAATTTGACCACTTTGGTGACTAACAAACTATACATAAACATAAGAACCTGCATATAAATATTAACTAAAATTTCATCAATAATTGCCCCAAGATCTTTGTTATACAAAAGTTTAAAACAAACTTAATGGATCATTAAAGAATAAAACAATCATTTAGGGATTAAAAAAAAAAATTTTAGGGACTGTTTCATAATTTTAAAATTTTCAAGGGCTAATTTATAAAAAGGTCCATAACTGTAATTGGATCCTTTTATAATTTAAACTTTATTAAGAGCTTAATTGCAAAAATCCTGAACCCAATTTAAATAGGCCCAATTTGGTTTGACTTGACTCAATCAAATTAAACATTAATGGTTTTTGCTTAATGGATGCTGTTCAAACTCAAACCCAAAAATTTGATAATCCGATTTTATTAAGCAAGTGATTAATAGATCCGGGTTTCGGGTTTAGACCCCAAATCCAAACCCCATTAGGGCTTATCCTCTTCTTCCTCACGAGAATAGGGGTTTTTCATGCCGCAAGGTGGCCGATCAGCTATCCAAATTCCTTTCCGACCACCAATCGCCACCCTGCGCGGCATCTCCCTATCTTCCACCGCCATCGCATTAGATGACCACGGACAAGAGGCTGCGGCTGCAGGCTGCATCATCGCCGCCGCCTTCGCCCCGCCGTGCTTGGCCCCTTCTCCTGCCGCCAGTCCATTTTCTGGATCGGATAGGGACCAATCCCAGCTCCCACCGTGGGTCTTTATCCGCGGCATCCAAGAATTGCAAGCGACCGAACGGCCACCACTGCCGCGTTACCGCCGCCGCTTTCGGGAGGTAGGTGTGGCCACATCTTCGTCCTACGACTAGCATGGCAGCAGCCATGGCTGCTGCCTGATTTATCGAGCACATGGGTTGGTCGGCACGATCGGCCCCAAAAATGCATCCTCCGCACTTTTTTTCTTCTCTTTTTTTCTTTTTATTTATTTGTTGCTAGAGAATACTTTGTCGGCAAACTGGTATGCGGCCAATTTGACCGATAGAAGTCTGATCATCCTCATGCAGAATTAGGGATTCAATGGATCATCATAATAATTTATTTATTTATTTTATCATAAGATCTTAATTTCAAAACTTTAAAATAAATAAATAAATTCTTTGTTTGATGAAGATCATGCAAAGCAAGCTCTGATACTACATGATAAACTATAATTATGATATTCTAGATGTATGCTTTAAATTAAAAACATCAATTAACTCTAAGATTGTAAAAAAAGTTTTATGATCTTCCTACCTAATATGGAAGAATTTGATGTAGAAGGAAAAAAAGTCATTTTTCTACCTTGAAGATCGGTTTGGTTTCTTTCCTTTTCCCGTTCCTTATAGCGTAATAATAATGATAAAAATTCTACATCTTTTTGTGGGATAGGGATAAGATCTGTATTTATAAATTTTTATCGATTACTCTTATTAAATAATCAAATAAGATTTAAATTTTATTTTAATTTAAATTAATAATAATTTAAATTTAAATAATAAAATATATAATAAATTAATTATTTAATTAAAATATATATTTTAATAATAATTTGATAAAATAATTTTACCGTACATGCAAGCGTTGTTTCAAGCCGATTCTAAGACTAGAACACAATACGAGCTACTTTGAAATCAATGGATGCTTTTGAGGTGCGAAGGCGAAGCTTTCCTTGCACCGTCTTTATATCTCCAGTCTAATCATGTTAAGAAGCTTCACGGAAAGAGACGGCAACCGGTCAAGACTTCTATTCACACGTCAAGTCGTCTCGGGGTGGGCGCCGGGGTTGCGGCTGTTGAATCCCGGCAAGGAAGCCTCAGAAAATTTCTGCTCCATTTTTTTCCACGTAATCATGTGCGGAGAAATTTCAAATGGGAGTCACTTGTTCCACTCCAATAAGATATTTGCTTTTCGTGAAGCCTTCGGCTAGGAGCCGGTTGAAGAAAAGGAAAGAGAAGGTAAGCGCTCTTTCTTTTCTTTTTTTTTTTTTTTTTTTTGGTAATAAAGTATAAGCTCTTTCAAAGCACTTTCCAATCACCTATTGCCTTCTTACATCAATACCGTTCATCTATCAATTAAATCATATACTAATATAGGGATCTCTATCTCAACTAAAGTGAGATTTAGTTGGATGATTGATATTGGAGATAAATTTATTTTTATCAAAGTTCAGTCTGATACTTAGTCTAATATAATTGATAATCATAGAAGAGCTTCGATCAAAAATTCTTCAGCAGCTAAACTTCTTTCGAACTTCTCCTTCACTCGAATTCCTGCAGGAGTCGAACTTCTTCCGAATTGAACTTCTTCCAAACTTCTCCTTCAGTCGGATTCCTTCAGAAGCCGAACTTCTTCCGAATTTTTTTTTCAGTCAAACTTCATCTGGATTTCTCTAACGGATTACTTTCAGATTTCAAGTAGTATTCCTCTTGGATGATCTCCTCTAGCCATATTCTCTTTAGGAGTCCGAACTTTTCTGATGATATATGTCAAAATTCTTCATCAACCAATACCTACTTCCTCCAAACTTCGACTATTAAGTCTTAATAGACAGACGATCCCACTATCGGACGGTTACGACTGTCATTTATCAATCTGCTACAAACGACCCCACTATCGGATGGTTACGACTATCATTTATTAGTCTGCTACAAGCGATCCTACTATCGGATGATTACGACTGTTATTATTAGTTAATTATGAGCGACACATTTCTTCATAAAAAATTCTATGTAGCCTCGAGCGGTCCCCTATCAGACGGTTACAATAGACTCCATCTATAAAAAGAGATCCTCCAGATATGTTTTCTCTAAGCTCTCTTCTTTTTTCCAAAATCTTGCTGAATTCTTGCCTGAGCACTCCATTTCTATTGGCCAGAAGAGTTGACTTGATCGTCAGAGGGTTCTGTCGGAGCCACCACCACTGACTCTAGACGGAACTTTATTTCGCAGATCACCGACGGCGACCTCTTCTTTTCCAACTCCAGCTCGATTCGGCGTCAACCAGATTCTACACCAATAGGATTGGCGCTAGAAGGAGGACCCTCTATTTCTGAGGTTCTCTTGTTGTTAAAGGAGTACTCAGCAGCGATCTCTCTTTTTTCTTTCTAGAGTTCTTTCCAAAAAAAAATGTCTCCTAGGAAAGCTTCAACCCGACGATCAACGATCTCTGTAGTTAGATCCCATCCAGATGAATCCATTCTCGCTCCAGCTTTAGCAACTCAAGCTCCACCTACAGCCATGGTGGATGCGAAGCAGTTCAACCTGCTGGCCCAACAGGTTCGTGGTCTCACGGAGGTAGTGCAGATCATACATCGATAGGCTTCGATGCTGATTTGATTGGAGCAGATTTTTTCAGAGCCCCATGATCCGATTGGGGGACGGTCGACTCGGACTAGTCAGTCGGTGACCTCCAAAAAGAGAAAACAGAGGGTGGAGAGCCATTTCTCGGACCATGATTCGACCTTGGGGGAAGCTTTGCCCCTGTTCCATCAGAAAACTCTGAAGATCAACGATCATGAAGATCTCCTGAATCAAAGGCTCCAAAAAATGAGCCGATGAATCAAAAAGCTCCATCATACTTCCTCCTCAGATGGTAATAATATTTGCATTGATCCTCCTTTTTCTCAAAGAATTATGCAAGAGCCCATTCTACCAAACTTCAAGCTTTTCTAATTTGAAAGCTACGATGAAACTTTTGATCCGATCGATCACCTGGAGGCCTTTCGGACCATGATGCTGCTCCATGGCATACCAGACACAATTTTATGTCAAACTTTTCTGTCTACCTTAAAGGGAGCAGTAAGAAACTGATACTCGATGCTGAAGTCAGAAATGATCTTTTCTTTTGATCAGATGAGCCATTAGTTTACAGCTTACTTCGTCAGCAGCCGACATCCGCGCTGAAGTTCGGATTTTTTGATGTATATCAAGTAGAAGGAGGAAGAATCTATCCAAGCTTATGTCATCCGGTTTAATACCGTTACATTGAAAGTTTGAAACCTGGACCAGTCTGTTGCAAAGGTGGCCTATAGAAGAATGATTTATTATTCTTCCTGGAGAAGTACCCTAGAGACTTTGCTGATATGCTCGCTCGAATTGAAGAATATGTCCGAGTGAAAGAAACCTTCAAATTGAAGGATGAGAAAGCTGTAGGAGAGCGGCAAGCGGACGAATCTAATAAATCCGCAGCTGATGGAGGGCCGAATGAAGTTCGGTTGTGCTCACAGACCTTCCAAGCGCAAGCGAGCCTAAACTCCTCGAGCTCATTATCAAAGAAGCCTCGACAGAAGGGCACAAAGAAGTTCTTCCCCTAGAAGATTTCACAACTACGCCTCCCTCAATATTCCAAAAATGCAAGTATTGATAGAGATCAAGGAGCAACTACCGAGGTCAGAAAAGATGTGCACTCATCCTGACAAGCGCAATTTTAATAAATACCGTCTCTACCATCGTGACCATGGTCACGATACTGAAGAATGCATTCAGCTCTAAGATGAGATCGAGGAGCTCATAGGAGAGGTCGGTTGGGTCTATTCCTCAAATGCCGATCTGAAGCAAGAGAAGATCGATCGAGGGCACTACCACAGCCTGAACCATCAAGGAGGAAGGAACAACAAGAAGATTGGCTGCCTCTTGGCATCATCAACATTAGCTCTAGAGGACTTTGGTGAGAAGAAACCAGCGGATCTGGGGGATCGATGAAAAGA
The DNA here is from genome assembly GCA_006176705.1 of Cocos nucifera. NCBI lineage: Eukaryota > Viridiplantae > Streptophyta > Magnoliopsida > Arecales > Arecaceae > Cocos > Cocos nucifera. The sequence continues at coordinate 123,531 of QRFJ01004376.1, read as the reverse complement.
TGGAGGGCTGAAGAACCCATAACCTTCACTGAGGTAGATGCACGGAGAGTACAGTTTTCGCACAATAATGCGGTTGTAATCTCTTTAAATATAGCGGACTATGATATACATCGTGACCTAGTTGATAATGAAAGTTTGGCTAACTTCTTATTTTATGATGCTTTCTCTAAAATATCAAAATTTAATAGTCAGCTTGGACTAATAAACTCCCTCCTAGTAGGCTTCGCTGGTGCTGCAGTATCGGTTAAAGGTGTGATGACTCTAGTTGTGGTTGTCGGGCAATATCCAAAAAAATTCAAAATGCAGATGGATTTTCTGATAGTAAAACCTTCCTCCACTTATAATGTAATTCTTTACCGACCTGGTTTAAATGCACTTTGGGCAGTGGTGTCCACTTATTATTTGAAGATAAAGTTTTGGATAAGTTACGAGATCGGAGAGGTCAGGAGAGATCAAGCTCTAGCAAGGCACTGCTACTCAATTGTCTTGCGAAAGGAAGCACAGTCCGACCCTTATCTTGTTGATGGGCTAGATGTCCATGATGACTTTATTGAAGAATGGGGCGAGCCCATAGATGATCTTGTGACCATCCTCATGAATGATGGAAATATGAAGCATACGGTGTAAATTGGCTCAAATCTGAAAGATGAAGTTCGGGAGCAACTCATCGCCTTCTTACGGAGGAATACCGACGTCTTAGCCTGGATTCCAGCAGATATGCCTGGGATTGACGCCGAGGTTATGGAACATCAGCTGGCCATTGACCCCAAGCATCGACCAGTGAAACAAAGAATTCGAGGTCATGCACCAGAAAGGTAGAAGATAATAATAGAAAAAGTTGACAAGCTTCTCAACGTCAGATTTATCCGAGAAGTCAGTTATCCAACTTGGTTCTCTAACGTGGTCCTGATAAAAAAAGCCAACGACAAGTGGAGGATGTGCATCGACTTTAAGAAGCTTAATAAGGCCTACCCAAAAGATAGCTATCCTTTGTCCAGAATCAACCAATTAGTAGATGTGACTTTAGGCTACGAGCTTCTCACCTTTATGGATGCCTTCTCTGGCTACAATCAAATTCGGATGGCACCGGAGGATGAGGAGAAGACTGCTTTTATTACTAATCATGGTGTTTACTGTTACTGGGTCATGCCCTTCAGGCTTAAAAATGCAGGCGCGACTTATCAGCACTTGGTCAATAAAATCTTCAAAAAGTAGATCGAACATAATATAGAGGTTTATGTCGATGATGTTAGATATATATGCCCCAGAAATCAGAATTGACTGACACTTGTAATACACTTCTAGGAGCAAAATTATAATTTTGACTAAAATCAATAAAATAGATTATTTTCTATCACATATGTGTATTCAGTGTCTATGATACATCCTTTGAGTTAATAGTAATGATAATTCATATTTTCAAGAGTTGAAAATTTAAGACATGAATAATCATTATTAACTCATAAAATGCTTCCGACCATAGGATCATCATAAGGATGGTGATTGATCCGAAAGGTTGGTGTACAATCGCTTCTCTTTAGTGGATGAGTCTTGAGTTTATGGTGTGGAGACACTGGAGCGAGAGTATAGATACTCGTTAGAGAACGAGGGCACCGAGCGTGACCACCTCGAGTAGTCATTAGAAGTCTACCTTCTCGTCAATGACTGACTCGATGCTGCAGTAGTATATTTGGTTCTTTGATCTGAGGTGCATCGGCAGTTCACCTTAAGGGTGTTATAATTTGACTACACCATTACTCGGTCTCCTAGCCATTCGGAACCATGAGGTGTATGTTGGCTATAGCATGTTCATTGTAGGAACTAGATGATATCAAGATGGAATCTATCTACCTTGGTGGTAGAGGAGCAGCCCTATGATAATCATGAGAATCAAGTCCAGAAGTCCATGGCCATGGCAGAGTAAAATAATAGAAAGAGTTTCTATTTAGATTTTTACATCGAACTTGAATCGAATGATTACATCATATGACAGAAACTAGGGTTTGACGAGTTCACCTTAACCCTAATCTGATCGGGGCTCAAGATAGAAGAACTTAATCACACAGATAGCTGCACCAAGAGGTTCACATTCAGCTCTGATGGGTTGCCACCATATACTGCTAGGTGTCACTGGTGAATTTTGAGAGCAATTAGAATGATTTAGATGATCGATCATTCTAGCTGTTCGAATCAGAAGAGTTCTGATCCATCGAAAGAAGTTTCGATGATGTCGATGATAGAGATCATGACATATCCCATTATCATACAGAACTGAATCTAACTGGATCACACAAACAAGAATTTAAATCTGATGATCATCAATTGAACTGGTCCAGTTTAATTGATCTGAATGAGATTCAATTAGGTTCAAGAAAATCATGCTAGCACTCGATTGAACCTAACGTTCTTCTTTTACTATCATAAATAAGTTGTCCTGCCTGAGCCAAAGAAGTTTGTGCTCAATCAGAGGCCTTCATATGGTTTGACTGAAGGCTGTCCAAGTCAAAAAAGGTTGTCTTATTTTGTAAGATATTATCTGCTATTTTTGGTCACCTGCCATTTCTCGTCCTTTGACTTTGGTCAAAAGTTGACATTTGATTGGTCAAATGTTGACCATTGACACTTTGACTTCTATCCACATGTCACATACCTATTGGAGAGCTGGTGGAGGCTTGTCCCCCTGCCAGACCTGGCAAGAAGGAGGGTGCACGCCACCCTTGGCATGTGCCCAAGCTGGAGGCGCCTAGGAGTCCCTGTTGGATAGGGACTCCATCTTCTTTTTGGATTCTGATTATTGTTCTCCTAAGAAACAAGTTTGACTGGTCTTAGATGCCATCTAAGGAAGAATCCAAGAGACTCTATTCCCACCAATCAGATTTAGATCTGATTTCACAAAGGATTGTGATTGGTTGGGAAGAAGAGGAGTTGGATCATGGATAGTCTATAAATAAGACCCTGCACCCAACTCAAGGAACATCTGAAAATTTCCCACACCCAAGGCTGCCTCTTTCCTCCTCCATGCCAAGCCCACCTTCTCCATCTCCTCTCCATACCCAAAGAAGTTTGAGACCTTAGTTGGTGCAATCCAGATGAGAGAAAGGCGACAGATGGCTAGAAGGCTGCGCTGCTGCAAAGGACAACTGCTGATCTTCGAAAGGTGTTTTGAAGATCCTCCAGATTAGATCCAGATCTAATTTTTGGAGATATGATAGAGAAGAAGAGGATCTCCAAATCCAACCTGAGTGGATACTAGTAGAGGTCGGGCACTTGCGTGGCTAGATCCAGAACCTTCCGCTGCTTATAGGATCATCAACGGATAATAGGATTACCCACTTCAAGATAAATTTAATTTAATTTAATTTATCTAAATTTATTTTAATTATTAAAATAATAAAAATCAGATCTAAAATATTCTAAATCTAATCTGAATTAAAGAAAAAATTTTTAAAATATACCTCTTGATCCGATCAGATCTGAACGAACCTGATCCGAAAAATCAAGATTTTTCTTTAGATGACATGCTGGTCAAAAGTCGAAAGACTATCAATCATGTCACCGACCTTGAAGAGACTTTCGATGCGCTAAAAAAATATAAGATGAAGCTGAACCCAATCAAGTGCGCCTTTGTGGTAGCCTTAGAAAAATTTTTGAGATTTATGATCTCGAGATGAGGGATCGAGGCCAATCCGAAGAAAATTCGAGCTATCTAGGAGATGACTGCTTCAAAGTCCATTAAGAAAGTTCAGAGCCTGATCGGAAAGGTGGTGTCTTTAAATCATTTTGTCTCTAGATCGGTCGAACGTTGCATGCTCTTCTTTCAAATTCTCAGGAAGTCGAAAGATTTTCATTGGACTCAAGAATGTCAAAAGGTGTTCAATGAGCTTAAGAACTGCCTTGGCTCGCCCCCTACTAGCCAAATCCAAATTCGGAGAGGTGCTGTTTCTCTATCTTACGGTCTTCCCTACGGTGCTAGTGGCAGTCCTGATCAAAGAAGAGGTGAAAGTACAGCGATCAGTCTACTACATAAGTCGAATTCTAAGGAATGCCAATACTATATATACAAAGTTGAAAAAATTGACTTATGCTTTTCTAATTATAGCAAGAAGACTTCGACCTTACTTTCAGGGACAGACTATAATGCTCCTCACTGACCAACCGATTAGAGCAATTCTTCATCAAATGGATGCTTTCATAAGAATTATAAAATAGACCATTGAATTAACGAAATTCAACATCAACTACCGACCTCGACCAGCAATCAAGGCTCAGGCACTGGCCAATTTTATAGTTGAATGCACCATCCCAGATGAAGTCGAGCTTGAACAAAATGAAACCAGCATCTCGTGGTTGCAACCGAGCCTCCCCAAAGAAAGTGCCGATATTTTCGAAGATTTTTGGGCCCTGTACATAGATGGTTCATCCAACTCTACTAGAGCAAGTGCGGACTTAGTCTTAGTCAACCCCGAGGGAGTCATCGTCAAGTACACACTATGCTTCGAATTTTCTACAACTAATAATGGTGCCGAATATGAAGTGCTGATCACCAGATTAAAAATAGCAAAAGAATTAAAAGTAGATCGACTTCAAGTCTATAGTAATTTTCAATTAGTGGTCGATCAAGTTAGTGGCAACTATGAAGCACGAAAGAAAAATATGATGAAATACCTTGAGAAAGTAAAGGATTTGACTCCGATCTTCGACAGTTTTGACATTCGATAGATTTTGAGGGCAGAAAATATGAGAGCCAATCTTCTCTCTAAATTGGCCACTTCAGTCCCAGCCAAACTATCCAATGAAGTATTTTTTGAAACTCTAAAATATCCAAGCTCAGAGGAATCACAACTCATTATGCAGACAGAGCTCGAGCTGAGCTAGATTGCCCCATTAGTTGCCTATCTCAAAAAAAAAGTTCTTCCTCATAATCTGAAAGAAGCTCGGAAACTCAGAAATCAAGTCTTTCGGTATATTTTGTATGAGGATAAGTTGTATAAAAGGTCGTATTCGCTACCGCTGTTGAGATGTCTTCGATCTTCAGAGATCGACTTTGCATTATGGAAAGTGCACGAGAGAATTTATGGAAGTCATATAGGAGCTAGATCCTTGTCACAAAAATTACTTTGGTAAGGATACTATTGGCCAACTTTGTACCATGATTCTATGGAGTACGTCAAAAAATATGACCACTGTCAGAGAAATGCAAACATACAAAGACAGCTGGCCTCCGAGCTTACTCCACTAAGCGCACCTTGGCCATTTGCGCAGTGAAAAATGGATATAATTGGTCCTTTTTCAACGGCATCCGGACAATGAAAGTTCCTCCTGGTTGCGATCAACTAATTCACCAAATGGATCAAGGTCGAACCACTAGCAAAAATTACTGAGGCTAAGGTATAGGACTTCATTTGAAAGTCAATCATCTGTTGATTTGGTCTGTTCCAAACTCTCATAATAGATAACGGATGATAATTTGTTGAGACGAGATTCGCTAAGTTCTATGAAGATCTAAACATCTTCCATCACTTTATGTCGGTAGCCCACCCATAGGCAAATGGAAAAGCTGAGGTGACCAATCGGATCCTGTTGCAAGACATCAGACAAGGCTCGATAGAGCAAAGTGGGCCTGGGTGGATGAAGTTTATCATATCCTTTGGGCGTACCAAACTACTCAAAGGCTACCGACTGAAAAAATACCATTCGTCTTAGCCTTTGGAACAAAGACAGTCATCCTAATCGAGCTTAAACTTCCATCAGTATGGATCGTGATCTTCAATGAGCAGCATAACTCACAAGACCTTAGAATCAATCTCGATCTGTTGGAAGAAAAAAGAGAGGAAGCCCAGATTTAGATGGTGGCCTACAGGCGAAGGATGGCTCGATACTTTAACTCCAGAGTCAAAAGTAAAATGTTCAGAGTGGGAGACTTAGTGCTTCGACGAGCTATCATTTCTCAGCCTCAGAGCCAGAGAAAGTTTGTCCCAAATTGGGAAGGTCCGTATGAAATAGAGGAAGTCGTTTGGTCCAAAACTCATCACCTGAAGAAGCTCGGAGGAACAATGCTCCCACGACCTTGAAATTTAGAAAATCTGAGAATATACTACTAGCAATTTTCTTTCAATAAAACTCCTCCATTTCAACATTATTATTTCTTGGTGCAAAAACTATATGATGATAGAAAAGAAGTAATAAAAAATGGCCATGTTAACCTCAGCAAATCGAAGGCCTCGTTCATTTTAGACGAGATGATGGAAGAGGCCCTGATAATGGTCCTTATGTATCCCTACAGTTCATTAGGAACAGAAGGAAAACCTCATTCTAATGTGAGTAAAATCGAATGCCTCGTTTATTTTAGACGAGATAAAGAAAGAGACCCTGATAATGGCCTTTATATGTCTCTACAGCCCATTAGGAATAGGAGGAAAATCTCATCCTAACATGAGCAGAGTCAAAACCTCATTCATTTTAGACGAGATAAGGGAAGAGGCCCTGACAATGGTCCTAATGTGCTCCTACAGCCCGTTAGAAATAGGAGAAGAACCTCGTCCTAACGTGAGCAAAGTCAAGACCTCGTTCATTTTAGACGATGTGAGAAGAGAAGCTTCGACTCGATTGGAGATAAGATCTTCTTCAACCTCAGCTGGAGATAAGATCTTCCTCGAGCTTCAACTTCAAAAGAAAATAAGATCTCCTTTGATCCTCAATCTCAACAGAAGATAAGATCTTCTTCAACCTTCATGGGAGATAAAATTTTTTTTGAGCTTCAACTTCAACAGAAGATAGAATCTCTTCCAACCTCGGCTCCTTCAATCTTGGTTGGAGATAAGATCTTTTTTGAGATCCAACCCTTCAATAGGAGATAAGATCTCCTTCAACCTCGGCCAAAGCTTCAAGTTCAACAGGAGATAAGATCTCCTTCAACCTCAGCTAGAGATAAGATCTCCTCCGAGTTTCAACTTCAATGAAAAATAGGATCTCCTTTAACCTCGGTCGGAGATAAGATCTCTTTTGAGCTTGAACCTCAACAGAAAATAAGATTTCCTTCAACTTCGGTTGGAGATAAGATCTCCTCCGAGCTTTAACTTCAACAGAAGATAGGATCTCCTTCAACCTCGACTGAAGATAAGATTTTTTTCGAGCTTCAACATCAACAGGAGATAAGATTTTCTTCAACCTCAATGGGTGCAGAGTCCGAAAAAGAACTTCGACAGTCACCTTTTTTGTACTCTCTTTCTTCGAATTTTGAACTCGAAAGTGGGAGGACTATTATTGAAGATAAACTCCACTTCCATCGAAGTCCAGTCTGATGCTTAGCCTAATATAACTGATAATCATAGAAGAACTTTGATCGAAAATTCTTCAGCAGTCGAACTCCTTTCAGACTTCTCCTTCAGTCAGATTTCTATAGGAGCCGAACTCTTTCTGGACCTCTCCTTCAGTTAGATTCCTTCAGGAGCCGAACTTCTTTCGGACCTCTCCTTCAGTCGAGAATTTCTCCAAGAGCTAAACTTCTTTCGGACATCTCCTTCAGTCGAATTTCTACAGGAGCCAAACTCCTTCCGGATCTCTCCTTCAGTTGGATTCCTCAAGGAACCGAACTCCTTCCGAACCTCTCCTTCAGTCAGATTCCTGTAGGAGCCAAACTCCTTTCAGACTTTTTCTTCAGTCAAACTTCATCTGAATTCCTCCAGCGGATTACTTTCAGATTTTAAGTAGTATTCCTCCTAGATGATCTCCTCTATCCGTATTTTTTTTAGGAGTCTGAACTTCTCTGAAATTGATATTTATCAAAGTTTTTTACCAACCAACCCTTACTTTCTTCGAACTTCGACTATTAAATCTCAACAGACAGGCGATCCCACTACCGGATGGTTACGACTGTCATTTATCAGTCTGCTACAGGTGACCCCACTACCGGATGGTTACGACTGTCATTTATTAGTCTACTATAGACGATCCCACTATCGGATGGTTATGACTGTCATTATCAATTTATTACGAGTGACACCTCTCTTCATAATAAATTTCACGTGGCTTCGAATGGCCTACTATCGAATGATTATGATAGGCTCCGTCTATAAAAAAAAGATCCTCCAGATACGTTTTCTCTAAGCTCTCTTTTCTTTCCCAAAATCTTGCTGAATTCTTACTTGAGCACTCCATTTCTATTGGCCAGAAGAGTTGACTTGATTGTCGGAGGATTCTGCCGGAGCCACCACACCAACTTTGGATGGAACTTTATTTTGCAGGTCACTGACGGTGACCTCTTCTTTCCCAACTTCAGCTCGATCCGGCATCAATCAGATTCTGCACCAACAATTGGATTAAAAATTCTATTAGATTTATGAATCAAACCATTAGAATCGATAAAATCATAGAATTATAAGCTAGACTAGATCTATATTTATAAACACCCAAACATAGCTTTGGAGTGGGTCAGCCTGAATCTCATGAGAAAGAAAAAATGAAAAAAAGATAAAGTATTTATGAATATAACTATGGCCTAGCATATAATCCTATGATCTAGCTGATTGTACTAACGCAATCCTCGAATTCAATATGATTTTTGCCTAATTGCCATAAATATATAGAAATAATTTAGGAGCAAGTCGGCCCAAATCCAATAGAAAAAAAAATGATTAGTAAACTTTCTTCATCCTATAAAATTCGAGCCGACATGCTCCAAAGTATCTCTAGGTACTAATGAATATAGATCTAGCATAACTTATAATTATATAATTTTGCTAGTTATACTAGCCTAATCCATGATATTAATAAAATTTTCAGTCCGATCATCCATACAAGCTCTAAAATGTTAAGAGATCCTATCTTTTAAATCGATTAAAAGATAGTTAACCATAAACCAACATGGTTCTTATTTTATAAATATTTAAATTCATGCTCATAAATAAACTGGGGGAGGTTGCTTACCTCCTCCTTTTTACTTCACAGAAAAGAAAAATAATATATAAGGGGTCTCGAACTCGACATTTTAGGTCTGCAAAAATGTGTCAGAAGCATTCCTTGGCTTGATAACTTGTCCTTTTTAAGCTCAAACCAAAAGTTCAACATGTATTTTTAATTCCCAACTCGAGCTCAAGTACTACCTCTTTCATATAAGAGCCAAGCTTTGGATGTTTACTACCTGACCCTTTTCTTTTGAACCCATGAATTGACCACGTTCACACCTCAATACTTTTCAACCAGTGCGGAGGTTATTATCCCTAAACAGGGCCAATTTCTTGCTACTAAACTACACCAAGAATTCCAATATTATTATCCGCCAATAATGTATTACTCTTTCTGCTTTTTTGGATTATTATTTCGCTTCCTGCTCTCTTTCTTCACAAAGGAATGATTCATTTAGGAGCCATCCTCTTTGCAAATTTGATAGAATCTTATTTTGCTTTGAAAAAATCAACTTGCTGTCAGATTTGATTAAAAATAAAATAAAATATATTTTATTTATTTATTTTTTAAAAAAAAATAATTTTAGATTTTATTGAATTATCATATCCTTACCTTTGTAACTACTTATAATAGACATTGACTTGTCTCACATGTAAATATACCGCATGTCAACTAAAATAAATGTGTGCACTAATATCAAGAAAATGATATAAGAATCCATTTAAGCCCAAATGAAATACTTTTCAAAAAAGAAGAAATGCGGTTCTTGCTGCCAAATATTTTCAGAAACTATTTTTCTCTACAAGATCTCCACAAGAATGAAAAAAAGTCAAATAAAATTTTTTTATTCAAAAAATCTACTTTATTTTCATTTATATATATATATATATATATTTTCTTGGTTATATATATATATATTTTCTTTAAAAAATTCATTTTGAATACCATCATACTCATGCTCTCAAATAAATGCAGATATTTATATAAATAATTACACACATAATGCAAATAGAGGTATAAGGCAAACACGTAATCATCCAATAAATTTTTAAATGGATCATTTATAAATAATATGGTCTTAACAAAATAAGGATCTTTTCTGGAAATTTTGAAGATAGATACCCCAATATTTATAAAAATAAGGGTTCCATATTAGAATTAATTTTATACATTATTTCTTAATAATTAAGATTCTTATTGAGTTTTCCTAACCTATTATTTTTTATGGAGTTTTCCTAGCGAGATCGCATGGAGAAAGTTATCAAGTGACCTCAAGTCTGGTTTATTCTCTAGATACACCGAATGTGAGCTTGTTACCGATGAGAGCACTTCTGTATTTCCTCTAATTCACTGGATATTTCGAAAATGACGCCGGGATGGATCGGTCTCTACCCTCATACGCGCTGCCATCTTCTTTCTCGTGCCCCACGTAACCATCGGCGGTGCGTTCGGCCGGAAGGCCACCGCCTGTGGTGGGGCCCGTAGGGAAACGGAGAGATACGCCGTCATCTTTGACGCTGGGGGAACCCGGAGCTGGGTCCATGTCAGCATAGGCGACGACATTGATCTCCCGTCGTCCACGGCTGGCCCCACCTCCTGTTCGAGAAAAAGAGCTGGGTCGGCCTAAATACCGGCGCCGTCCTCAGCCGCAGCTCTCGCTGGGCCCGGCCAGGACTCCGAGTACGAGCAGTGGGGCCACCGCCTCAAAAGGGAGTTCGAGGACAAGGTCTTCGCCGAGTCGGACGACCGGTCCGCCCTCGTCCACCTCCTCATCAAGGGAGATCAGTGGGCCGACAAGAGGTTCCTCGAGGACGAGTCAAGGCTAAATCGTCGGCCGGTTGGATGAGGTAACGATCAAATTTAAATTTAAATTTAAATTTAATTAAATCAAAATTTTATAATAAAAATTATTATTTTTGGATTTTTCAGCTTGGGATCGACCGACGAGGATGGAGTAGCTTGGCCACCAAAGAATATGAGGTCGAGAATAAGCTTTGCTGGAGCTTCATCCGTTCACCTACAATAAAGTTTCCACCGAAGTATTCTTCGGTGAAGATCCTCCGACACTCAAGTTAAAAAATTAAAAAATAATAAGAAAAGAAAGCGTCGAATTGAATGACATACCTGGAGGATCCCGGAGCCTCTTTATTTATAAAGGAGTTGGAGTCGTATCCATTTCAGACTCTAACGATTTTTCGAGTTTGTCATCCTGGATTGATTCGGAAGATTTCTTTCCTTCTTGAATGACAGGATTACGAAAGATTCTTCCTTCATCCGAGTTTTCCGATTCAAAGAGGATGCAGTTTCAGTAGAGACGGTTGTAGGTCGATCATTGATGAACTATGAACCTATTCACGTAGCTCGGTGGTCGATCTTATTTCGACGAGGATGAGATATGAAGGGCTACCTTATTTTGCCACGAGGTAATCTTCAGTAGGTCGGTTGGAATTGTAGGTCGGCTTAAGCCGACCTATAGCTGACCGCGGGCGAAGTGTCGCACCATTTCGTTCAGGCGATCCATGGGGGTAGACCGGCAGCCAATCCTGAATAGGTTAAGGCCATACCAATCCCATTCTACAACAGTTTGCCCTCCACTTATGTGGCCGATCTACTTCTAAGCGGTCGATCTACTTCTGAGCGGCCGATGTAAGTACCTTATCAAAGCCAAGGCCAATTGGAGATCGGTAGCATGACAACATTGGGAGAAGTCCATCAGCCATGAAATCTAACCGTCCGTTGCTTTACTCTGGATTTATCCATCCCAACCAACGGATATCTGACACCTAGCGAAGATCTAAGAGGGTAGATGAAACGGGAGTAGATTGGAGCCATCCATGCCTCTTATAAATAGGATCTGTATTACTCTTTTTGACTACTGTTGCTTAAAGGATGAACTCCGATACTTTGCGCGAAGAATAGTTCGAACTCTGACGAGCTACCATCGATCCTGCCTTAACTCTCCTTGTTGTTCGGCCTTCTCATCCTTTAGGTCAATCTCCTCCGTACTCATGAGTCAATCTAGTCTGTCCTAATCTTCTTGGAGCTTGGATAACCCTTCTGGCAAGGATCACGGTTCTGGGGTAGTTGGTTCTCCGGGCTAATTCGAGAAACGTGAAGTTCTGGACCATGGCCCTTTCAGAATAGATTTCGTCCTTTCTTCAGAGGACTTGGAAGTCATTAGGATGAGGTACCATGTCCCCGGTAATTTCAAGTTGGAGGTTGCCGGTCCTAAGGAGCATATAGCTCTTCCTCGGCCTAGACGGATCAGTATTTATGAGGAATCGCAAAAGGCTGGCCTTAGGTTGCCTTTTCATTTTTTAATTGTCGAGCTTCTAAACCTCTATAGAATCAGCTTTTGTTGTCTGGCGCCGAACTCCTGACGATCGATTTTAGGCTTCTTCACCCACTGCCTCCTCCTCAGGATCGAGCCTACTTCTCGTCTTCTTCGAGCTTGCTTCACTTTAAAAAAGTATCCGATGGAGGTCAGGTGGTGGTATGCTTCTCCTCGAAGAGGATACCGTCTCTTTCGAGGCGCTCCTTCCTCGGTGCATAACTGGAAGGAGCGTTTCTTTTTTGTGTCGGCTGAGCAACCATGGGGTTTTAGCACATCATGCGGGCAACCTCATAGGTCGGCTGTCAGACCTCCAACACTATCCAAAGCCGAGGAGGAGATCTTAAGTCAAATCTATAGTCTTGCTCCTCTTCCGCTGTCCAGATTCCTTACCGAGGAGAATTTATTTAAGATTGGACTGATTCCAACTGACCCGAGAAGTAAGTGTTCTCATGCGATTTCGTTTGGATCGTCTTTTCTTTTCTTGTCATTATCATTGATCAAGTCTTGTGTTTTTTTGTTCAGCGATGAACCCATTCGACCTTGAAACCCTTCATCGAATGGCGAAGAAGAAGAAGACTAGCACGACCGAGGCCCCCAAATGCACTCGAACCGAGGCTGTCCTGGCGCAGCCTACGGCAGGAGGTTCCTCGAGAGTGGCCAGTGCCCCGAGGAAGAAGAAGGCATCGATGAAGGCTGTGACGCCGCTTTGGTCCGCAGCTCCCAGAGAGTCCATTCCCCGACCTTCTACATCCTCCTCCAAAAGAAGCTTGGGTGGGCCGAAGATCTCCATCTGGATGTCCAGCCGCAGACCCAATGTTTCAGAGAGTGTCTCTCTAGTGGAAGTTTCCTCAGATACCGAGGACAAAAGAAAAGGCCTCGGCTCTCCCGTTCATTGCTGAAGTCAGTTCTCTTATTGGCTGACATCCAAACCTTCGAGGAGGCCAGAGGTGCCTTTCGCATCCAGGACTCCTATGATTCTCTCCTTCGGGTATGTGTCCATTTTTTTACTGACCTTCATCTTAGGTCTTCCGTTCACTCCTCGGCTCAGCTCTTTTTTTTCTCTTCTTTTTTTTAGCTCGTCCATCATGTGGACCATTTTGTCGAGATAATTAGAAAGGTTCGGCACCTTTCTAAGAAAGCTGAGGAGAAAGCCGCCCATGCCAACCAACGGGTGGATGATGCTCAGTTATCTCGACTGAAGGCCGAGGACGAGACCAGATCCCTCAGGGAGAGGGTAAAGCTGCTGGAGTCCAAGCTGACCAAGACTGAAGCTCGGGTGCTGGGAGAGAGGGAGGTCGAGAAGGCACGAGCGGAGGCCACCAGGATAGAGGCAGTCGAGGCCTTCCATGCCTCGGAAGAATTTCGCAATATCAAGGCGGATTTTGCATCGCTCTCCTACCTGCAAGGGGGCATAGATCTGAAGGAGAAGGTCCGTAGGATCTTCCCCGACTTGAACTTGGACCTCTTGGAGTCGGACGATGAAGAGGCTGAGGAAGCTGAGGGTCAGGAGATTTAGATGGAAGATGTCTTCAGTCCTGCACGCAATGATCTGACCGCCAAGGATGCAGCATTGGTACCATCCCCAACCGTTATCACCCTGCTAGACCAAGCGGAGGTCGGCAAATCTGGAGCTCTGAATGGAGCTTAGTTTATCATTTTGATCGAGCATGTCCGATCTTTTTTTTTCTCTTTTTTAGGTCAGCCTTTTTTGTTTGCCCCTAGTATTTGTCGAGGTATTTTTGTATGGGCCAACCACCACTTGTAAACACTGAACTTTAATACTAAGCCTTCTTTTGCTTTTGTTGTTAAGTTCGTATGTTCTTCATCAGATTTTTCTTTTTCAAGACGTAGGTTAGCATAGATCTTAGATGGCATGACTGAGAAGTGATGGGCAAGTCATGCCAGCGCATTACGATCCTTAGCCATAGCCGAAGAGCGTGTCTTTACGAACTTTATGAGTTACGTTCCACTCCTCGGCCATGATCGAGGAGCATGCATTGGTGAGCTTCAATGGAGATGCATTTCGCCCCTCGATCGTGGTCGAGGAGCGCGCATTAATGAAACTTGTCAGAGATGCGTTTTGCTCCTCGACCGTGGTTGAGGAGCGCTCGTTGGCGAAACTTGTCAGAGACGCATTTCTCTCCTCGACCGTGATCGAGGAGCGTGCATTGGCAAAACTTATCGGAGACGCATTTCGCTCCTCGGCTGTGGCCGATGAGCACGTGTTGGCGAAACTTGTTGGAGACGCGTTCCACTCCTTGACCGTGGTCGAGGAGCGTGCGTTGATGAAACTTGTTGGAGATGCGTTCTGCTCCTCGATCGAGGTCGAGGAGCGCACGTTGGCAAAACTTGTTGGAGACGTGTTCCGCTCCTCGGTCATGCCCGAGGAGCGTGCATTGGCGAAATACGGTGGAGATGCATTTCGCTCCTCAACCGTGGCTGGGAAGCATGCGTTGGCGATATTTGAAGGAAATGCATTCCGCTCCTTGGCCGTGGCCGAGGAGTGCACGTTGGTGAAACTTATCGGAGACACGTTCTGCTCCTCGATCGTGGTTGAGGAGCGCGCATTGGCGAAACTTGTTGAAGACGTGTTCCGCTCCTCGACCATGGTCGAGGAGCGTGCGTTGGCGAAACTTATTGGAGATGCATTCCGCTCCTCGGCCATGGCTTAGGAGCATGCATTGGCGAAATCTGGTGCAGACGTATTGTGCTCCTCGGTCGTGGTTGGGGAGCGTGCGTTGGCGATATTTGATGAAGATGCATGTTGGTGAAAATAAACCTTCGAGAAGTTATTATTCATTATTCAATAAAAGTTCAAGATGAAAATTACATTCTAAGGATAATATCTTCGAAGATTGTCGGTATTCCAGATCCTTGGGATCGGAGTTCCATCTAGTCGATAGAGATGATAAGTTCTCGATCGGACTACTTCAGCCACGCGATAAGGACCTTCCCAATTTGATGACAACTTTGACCATTTGGATGGATGAGAAATCTTAGCTCGATGAAGAACTAATTGTCCTGCCAGAAAGAATTTATTCTTTACTCGAGAATTATAGTATCGGACAACCTTCTGCTGATAGTTGGCCATCCGAACTCGAGCTCATTCCTGGATTTTTTCTAGCAGATCCAAATTCGCCCTCATCCTGAAGGAATTGCTATCTTCATCGAACTCCTCTACGTAGAGTGTGGGTAACCCTATCTCTACGGTATCATAGCCTCTATACTGAAGGCCAACATGAAAGGTGTCTCTCTGGTTGGGACATGTTGCATCATATGATACGCTCAAAGGATATTGTACAACTCTTCGACCCATGATCCTTTTGCCTGGCTTATACGAGCTTTCAAATCCTGCAGTAACATTCTGTTCGTCACCTTAACCTCGCCATTAGTCTGTGGATGGCCTACCAATATCAATCTGTGAGAAATTTCGTAGTCATTATAGAATCCTGTAAACCTTGGGTTATTGAATTATCGTCCATTATCGGTTATGATGGTGCGGGATAAACCATATCGATATATCATAGACTTTCGAGCAAAATTTTGAACTCTAGCTTCGGTAATCATAGCTACTGCTTCTGCTTCCATTCATTTAGTAAAATAGTCAATCACAGCGATAAAAAATTTCTTCTGTGTCACAATGATAGAAAATGGTCCGAGGATATCTATTCTCCATTGAGCAAAGGGCTAAGTGGTCGTGATTGAGGTCAGTAGGGTCAATGGTCGACGCTGAATGTTTGAGGTCCTTTGGCATTGGTCACATTTGCTCATCAGTTCGGCCACATCTCTTTGCATGGTTGGCCAAAAATATCCCTACCATAATATTTTATGGGATAGAGCCTTGCCCCCAGGGTGATTACCATAGATTCCTTTGTGAACTTTCCGCAGGACGTAGTTGGCTTTCGAAGGACGGAGGCATCTGAACAGAGGCAGGATGAAGGACCTCTTATACAACTCCTCGTAAATTATGTATTATGGAGCAAGGTGCCTCAATCGTTTTGCCTCATCTCGATCCGTAGGCAAAATTCCATCTCATAAATAATGGAGAATAGGATCTATCCAGCTTGGTTCTGGATCAGCTTGTATTACTGGGACCTCCTCAATACTCGGCTTCTCAAGGACTTCCATTTATGAGTTTCTTTTTAGGTCAACCGTCCTATAGGTTACTAGTTTAGAAAGGAGGTCGGCTCGCATATTCTCTACCCTTGGTATCTGCTGAACATTCATTGCTAGAAAGTTAGAAGCCAAGTCTCTGATCTTCTGTAGATACTTTACCATATTCAGCTTTCGAGCTTCATATTCTTCCTGAACCTGACTAATCACCAACTGCAAATCACTATGTACTCTGAGATGCCGAACTTCCATTTCTTTTGCTATTCTAAGTCCTGCTACCAATGCCTCATACTCGGCTTCATTGTTAGAAGCTGAAAAGTTGAAATGTAGAGCATATTCCGCTACTACTCCTTCCAGGCTGGTTAAGATTAGGTCGGCTCCGGAGCCAGTGGCATTCGAAGATCCATCTACATGCAAGGTCCAACATTCATCGGTTGAAGAGGTTTCAGCATGACTGGATTTTTCATTTGGAATTGTATGTTCCAGAATGAAATCCGCCAATGCTTGAGCTTTAATGGATGACCTCGGCAAATATTTGATATCAAATTCGCCTAGCTTGATAGCCCATTTAGCCAATCGCTTGGAAGTATTTGGTCGGTACAATATTGATCTAATGGGTTGGTTTGTAAGGACTGCGATGGTGTGCGCTTAGAAATATGGGCATAATTTTTTTGCAGATATCAAGAGAGCATAGACGATCTTTTCCAGTCTCGTATATCTAGTTTCACTATCATGAAGTATCCAGCTCACGTAATAGATCGACTTCTGCACCTTGGCCTCCCGTCGGACTAGAACAGAACTAGTTACCGAAAAAGAGATAGCTAGATACAAGTACAGCACCTCCTCAGGCTCTGGCTTGCTTAATAGAGGGGGAGAGCCGAGGTATTTCTTTAGTTCATCGAAGGCTGTCTAGCATTCATCTATCCATTGAAAGTCCTTCGGTTGCTTGAGGGCTTTAAAGAATGGAAGGCTCTTTTCCACCGATCTTGATAGGAATCTATTTAAGACTGTGATTCTTTCTATGAGTCGTTGCACTTCTTTGATCATCCTCGAAGGCTTCATCTCTTGAAGAGCTTGAATCTTCTCTGGATTGGCTTCAATCCCGCATTGTGACACCATGAACCCAAAAAAATTTTCGGAGGTGACACCAAAGGCACATTTATCCGAATTGAGCTTTATTCGGAAATGCTGTAGTATAGAGAAGGCTTCTTCTAGATCAATAATATGGTATTCAACTGTCCTACTTTTGACGAGCATGTCGTCTACGTACACTTTCATATTTCTCCCAATCTGCTCTTTGAAAAGCTTGTTCATAAGTCTTTGATAGGTCGCCCCAACATTCTTCAGACCAAACGGCATGACCCTGTAGCAAAAAAGGCCTTGGTCAGTTATGAAATAAATTTTTTCTTCATCCTCGGATGCCATTTGGATCTGATTGTATTCCGAGAAAGCATCCATGAATGATAAGAGCTAATATTCCAAGGTTGCATCCACCAGTTGGTCTATGCACGACAGAGGATAGCTATCCTTTGGGCATGCTCCATTGAGATCCACATAATCAATACACGTGCGCCATTTTCCATTGGCCTTTTTGATGAGGATGACGTTAGCCAACCACTTCGGATAATAAACTTCTCAAATAAAATCGGCCTTCAAGAGCTTATCAACTTCTTCTTGTATCACCTTCTAACATTTAGGGGTGAAGCTCTACTTTTTCTACCTGATCGGATGACGATTCAGGTCTACATTGAGTTGGTGTACCATGACTTATGGATCGATGCTGGGCATATCCGAAGCTGACCAAGCAAACACATAGGTATTATCTCGTAAAAATGTGATGAGATGCTGTCGATCTTCTTCACATAAGCTTGAGCCAACCTTCACAACTTTGTTCAGATCATCCTTGATCAGTACAGAGATCAGTTCCTCTATCGGAGAGCCTCTTTGTTCAGTTTGTTCATCCTGAACGTCTAACTCATTCATGGGTTGTTCTTCAGCCACCACTCCACGTAAAGTAGCCATGTAACAATTTCTTATGACTGACTGGTTTCTCCTAAGCTCATCGATTCCACGTGGAGTCATGAATTTAATCTTCAGATGATAGGTCAATACTATGGCTTGGAGGGTATTTAGGCCTGGCCGACCTAAGATGACATTATAGGCAGAGAGACTATTCACAATAAAATAAGTTATATCGATAACCACCTGCTTTGAAGCTCGTCTAGCTTTTGTCGTTAGTAAGATAGTTTCTTCCACTGAAACTGTAGCGCTAGAAAATCCGACCAGAGGTACATTTCTTTTCGTCAGTAGTTCAGGGCTTAAGTTCATCTAAACAAAGGCATCATAAAACAAAATATCTACCGAGCTTCCATTATCAACAAGGATCCGATGTACATCATAATTAGCAATATTCAGGAAAATGACTATAGGATCGTTATGGGGCTGACTTATTTCTTCCAAATCTTCATCGGTGAAAGTAATTTCACCATCTGCCTTCCTCTTCCTTGATCCCTCTCCTAGTTGATCCTAATCTGAAGTATTTTCATCGAGGTTTTCTCTAGCAATTACTCTGATTTCTCCCACGGTCTGCTGCTCTATGCGTGGTTCACCCTGCCGAGGTTGGTCACGATTTGAATTCGTCGAGATTTATCGTTCATCCATATAGTGCCGAAGTCATCCCTGCCTGATTAATATCTTAATTTTCTCTTTGAGCTGCCAGCACTCCTCGATATCATGCCCATGGTCACGGTGATATCGGTAATACTTTCTTGGATTCCTTACTCGGGCAGGGGTCACCATTCTTCTGGATCGAGGTATATCTTCTCATCGCTCGATCTCCATCAGAATCTGAATTTGGGGTATGTTGAGAGGGGTGTAGTAATTGAACCTCCAAGGTGGAGTTCTAGACTGACCTCGCGACTTTAGAGATGTTGGTCGGCTACCCCGAGGTGGGGTGCGCGATTGATGAAATCATGGGTCCTCTCGGTGATGCTGCACCCGTCTATGGTCTTTTTTCTTCTCCTACTTTTGGGATGGACCCGTCCTACCATCTCAGCTACTTTTCTGTTGGTTCCAAGCCTCTTCGGCCTGGGCATACCTCTCCGCTCATTCTAGCATCTCAGTAAAGTCCTTTGGATAGTCCAAGCTGAGGGAAAATAAAAGGTCATTTTGGAGGAGGCTGGCCTTGAATGCCGTCATGGCCACCGATGGATCTAAAGTTTAGACCTCTAAGGTGGCTGCATTGAAGCGATTGATGTACTCCCAAAGGGGCTCATTCTCTCATTGCTTGATGCTTATGAGGAAGTCAGAATTGTGACGTTGTCGACGACTGCTTACAAAATATGCAACGAACAGATGGCTCAACTAGTAGAAAGAATCTATGAAGCTGAATTTTAGATTCGAATACCAATGTCGAGCTGCCTTTCTCAAAGTTGAAGAAAAAGCTCGACATAGTATTGCATCGATAGCTCCTTGCAGATGCATAAGAGTTTGGAAACTATCCAGATGATCTATGGGATTGATCGTTCCATCGTAAAGCTCCATTTGAGAGATCTTGAACCGACATAGTAAGAGCTCGTCCATAATTTTCTAAGTGAAAGCGAGATCGACATTAAACCCCAAATCCTCCCCATGTTGCCTCGGCTCCTGCAATGCGTCTAGCTGTTATTGCATCTCTTTAAGCTTTTCCTCCATATCATCCTCACGAGTGGCTCGGTGTTGAGGAGTCTCATGGTCCGGAGTGGAGCCTCTTCTGAAAATTGGTGTTGGCGAGCGTTCAGGCTTTTAACAGAAAGGACCAGTAGGTCAGCTATGACGGCTGGTCTCCATCCTAGGTCTTCGGAGGTGTCATTCCTCTGATCTTATCTGGACTAGATCTAAATTTTCTTCGATCGGACGGTGCTCATTGGCCTGCTGTATTTCTCTTACGGTGGTTGATAGTGCCTGTATTTGATAAAGTAGGGTGTCATACTGTTCCTACGAGACCATCGGCACCGTTGGTGGATTTTTCTGGATTGGTGGTGGAGATGTGTTATCCTGTTGAGCATTGTAGATCCTCCGACCATTAGAACACTGGGACACATTTGATGTTCCCCTTCGAATTCTCATGAATCCTCAAAATTAAGCCTCGAAAACAACGAGGCCCTTTTTCTAGCGCCAACTATTGCTCCTGGATCTTCCGACTTGGGGTCGACTGATGAGGATGGAGTAGCTCGGCCACCAAAGAATATGAGGCCAAGGATGAGCTTTGCTGGAGCTTCACCCATTCACCTGCAATAAAGTTCCCATTGGAGTGTTCTTCGGTGAAGTCCCTCTGACGCTCAAGTTAGGAGATTGGAGAATAATGAGGAAAGAAAGCATCAAATTGAATGACGTACCTGAAGGATCCCGAAGCCCCTTTATTTATAAGGGAGGAGTTGGAGTTGTATCCATTTCGGACTCTAACGACTTTCCGAGTTTGTCGCCCTGGATTGATTCGAAAGATTTCTTTCCCTCTTGGACGACAGGATTATGAAAGATTCTTCCTTTATCCGAGTTTTCCAATTTGAAGAGGATGTAGCTTTAGCAGAGATGGTTGTAGGTCGGTCATTAATGAACTATGAACCTATTCACGTAGCTCGACGGTCGACCTTATTTCGATGAGGATGAGATATGAAGGACTACCTTATTTTGCCAGAAGAC
>QRFJ01004376.1:0-97500 GCA_006176705.1 Cocos nucifera | reverse complement strand
GCTCCAGCCCCGGTGACTCAGGCTCATTCCGCAGCCCGACGATCGACGGCCTCCGCGGCCCGATCCCGTCCGGGTCCGTCCGCTACCGCTCCAGTCCCGGCAATTCAGGCCGCAGTAGACGCTGAACAGTTCAACCTGCTCGTCCAGCAGGTTCGTGGCCTCACTGAGGCAGTTCAAGCAGTGCAAGCCATGCACCGAGCAAGCCGCCATACCAGTCCAACCGGTGCCGGATCCTCCTAGAGCCGCGTTGTCCAGTCCAGAGGCAATCGACATGGGCTATCCGACCTCCAATCCTCGGAAAAGGAAGGCAATGGAAGGAGAGCCCTTGTTCGGACCGCAGCTCATCCCAGGGAGAAGCTTTTCATCCGATCAGCAAGAAGACTTTAGAGATAAGAGACCATGAAGATCTTCTGGATCGAAGGCTCTTGGAAATGAGCCGACGGATCGAAGAACTCCGCCACGCTCCTCCCTCATATGGTAATGAGATCCGAACCGACCCTCCATTCTCACAAAAAATTATGCAGGAACCAGTCCCGCCGAACTTCAAACTCCCACAGTTTGAGAGCTATGATGGGACTACTGACCCGGTCGACCACCTGGAAGCCTTCCGGACGATGATGCTGCTTCATGGTGCGCCAGACGCCATCCTGTGCCGGGCTTTTTCCTCTACTCTTAAAGGAGCCGCCAGAAACTGGTACTCGGCACTCAAGCCGAGTACCATCCTATCATTCGATCAAATGAGTCAACAATTCGCGGCCCACTTCGTCAGTAGTCGGCATCCACGCCGAAGCTCGGACTCGCTAATGGCCATCAGGCAGAAAGAAGGGGAATCCATCCGAGCTTATGTTACCCGATTTAATGCTGCTGCATTGAAAATTCGGGATTTGGACCAGTCTGTCGCGATGGCCGCATTCAAGGGCGGCCTTCAAAAAAATAACTTGCTGTTCTCCCTGGAGAAAAGGTATCCTTGGGACTTCGCCGATCTACTGGCTCGGGCCGAGAGATATGCCCGTGCGGAAGAAGCCTTCAAGTTGAAGGACGAAGAAGCCTTAAGGAAGCGGCTGGCAAGCAATGGGGAGCCGAATGAAGTTCGACCGTGCTCACGGACTCCATCCGATAGCAGACGGACCCGAACTTCCCGAGCTTACAAAGAAGCCCTCCTCCCAAAAGATTCCGCGACTACGCCCCCCTCAACGCTCCTCGAACTCAGATTCTCACCGAAGTTAAAAACCAATTGCCAAGACCAGAAGGGTTACGATCTTCCCCAAACAAGCATGACCGAAACAAGTATTGCCTCTACCATCGCGACCACGGCCATGATACTGAGGAGTGCATCCAGCTTCGAGACGAAATCGAGGAGCTTGTCAGAAAGGAACGACTGGGTGAATTCGTTCGACGTCACCCTGAACATCGATAAAGGGCGCTGTCATAATAAGAAACGATAAGATCAACCGCCTCACGACGTCGTTACCCTAGGTTCCAGCGCCGAAGCCAGGAGAAGCATACTCCAAAGTAAGGAGGCCAGCATGAGAAAGGAAAGATCGTCCGCATGAAGAAGGGCGAAGGAACAACGCTGCCATGACCCTGAGTCACAAAGAATTCGAGAATATATTACCAGTGGCTTCCTTTTAATAAAGTTCTTCCCTTTCAATGATGTGTTGTTTTTAGGTGCCAAAACTATGTAATGACAGGGAAAAAAGCAGTCAACAGTCATCGTGTTAGGAATAGGAGGAAGACCTCGTCCTAACACGAGCAGGGTAAAGACCATCAACCTCTCGAGAAGTTCGGCCAGAGATAAGATCTCTTCCAAAAAATAAGTTCGGCCAGAGATAAGATCTCTCCCAGAAAACAACCTCGGCCAGAGATAAGATCTCTCCCGAGAGTAAGTTCGGCCAGAGATAAGATCTCTCCAGAAAAATAACCTCGGCCAGAGATAAGATCTCTTCCGAGAGCAAATTCGGCTAGAGATAAGATCTCTCCTGAGAGTAAGTTCGGACAGAGATAAGATCTCTCCCAAAAAACAACCTCGACCAGAGATAAGATCTCTTCCGAGAGTAAGTTCGGCCAGAGATAAGATCTCTCCCAAGAGCAAATTCGGCCAGAGATAAGATCTCTTCGAAAAACAACCTCGGCCAGAGATAAGATCTCTCCCGAGAGCAACCTCGGCCAGAGATAAGATCTCTCCCGAAAAGCACAACCTCGACAGGAGATAAGATCTCTCCCAAAAATAACCTGCAGAGATAAGATCTCCCCGAGATCTCGGCCAGAGAGATAAGATCTCTTCCGAGCAAAGCAAATCTCGGCCAAACTCGGCTGCGGGAGATAAGATCTCTTCCGAAAAAACAACCTCGGTCAGAGATAAGATCTCTCTCGAGAGCAAGTTCTTCGGCCAGAGATAAGATCTCTCCCGATGAGCAAATTCGGCTAGAGATAAGATCTCTCCCAAAAAATAACCTCGGCCAGAGATAAGATCTCTCCCGAGAGCAAGTCCGGCCAGAGATAAGATCTCTCCCGAAAAGCAAGTCCGGCCATCTCTCCCGAGAAGCGACTTCGGCCAAAGGAGATAAGATCTCCCCTGAGCGACCCTGCCAACCTCGATCAAGCTTCGACCTGGATCAGTACGGAGCCCGGAGCCCAGAAGAAGACTTCGACAGTCGCCTTTTCTGCACTTCCTTCCTTCGAGTTTTGAACTCGGGAGTGGGGGGGCTAGTGTTGGAGACAAATCCCGCTCCTGCCAAAGTCAAGTTCGGTGTCCAGCCTGATGCGATCGATAGCAACGAAAGAGCTTTGGCGATGCATCTTAGCTGAACTCCTACATCTAGCCGAACTCCCCAGTAGCCGAGCTCCTTCATACGCCTAGCGGTCGGACTCCTCAAGCGACCATTCTCTCAGTCGGCCGAGCTCCTTCGAAAAACCAACGCCCGAACTCCTCTGCAGTCGGCTGTGGGCCGAACTACTTTTGATTGCTCATTCGCCAAGCTTCAATCAGACTCCTGCAAAAGTCGAACTGACTCCGCATCGGTACAGCCAGGTGCTTGCGGGAGCCGAACTCCCCCAAAGCCTCCTTTCGGGCCGAGCTTCTATGGAAGCCGGACTTCTTACAGACTTCTTCAATGGACGAGCTTCTCAATGGTCGAACTCCCTACGATGGATTCCTGCAGGCAATCTCGCTACGGTTATACAACAATAACGATCGGCAATAACGATCGACAATAACGATCGGCATTAATCAGGATAGTTATGACGCCCATTAACCAAGGCGGTTACAACAAGCTCCCTCAATAAAAGGACCCTCCGAATAACCTACGCCAGGTTCTGAAAGCCCTTTTCTTCTCCTCTATACTCTATCGAGCACTCCATTCCTATTGATAGAAACTAACTTGAGCGTCGGAGGGTCTTGCCGGAGCCACCCCCCACCGGTTCCGAGCGAGACTTTATTTTGTAGGTCCCCGGTGGCAGCCTCTTCGACCTCAACTCCGGCGACGATAAGTTTCTGTGTCAACAGCTAATAAGGCTATTAGCAACAGCTTTAGGGACGTAATAATTCCATCGCTAATTATTTTTTGATATTTAATTAATTTTTTAAAAAAAATTAAAAAATATTAGTGATGGCATCTATTTTCATGGCTAATCTCGTTGTTAATAATTATTAACGATCAAAAATACCATCGCTAATATCATCTCTATTTTTTTTTAATTTTTTAAAAAAATAAAAAAATATTTTAAAAAATATTAGCGATGATAATTTGATTTTTAATGTTGTTGCCAATAGTTATTAGCAATGGTACTTACCATCGCTAATACTGATGCTAATAGTTAATTTTATTTTTTTAAAAAAATTAATAATAATATTTTTTAAAATTTATTTTAATTAATCATAATGAATTATATTTTAATACCTATTATAATTAAAATTCAAAGATAATATGGTAATCAAAAATTAAAAACTAATTATATTATATTAAAAATATAAATTATATAATTTTTTATAAGCAATATTAAAAAACTATAATACATCAAAAAAAATTCCAATCCTCATTATCGTCCACCTCCTCTTCTTGCTTCTCTCTAGCAATTGGTGGATGAGAGTCGGATATCGTAGCATCATATAATGAAAAAAATAAAATAATATTAGTAAGTTTTGATATGAAGATATATCTTTCGATATACTTCTTCGATTCTTGAATAAATTATTTCTACATATTTTATTTAATGATACTAAGCTATAGACACTCACGGTCTTTCGATTAGATAGTTAAAGTGAATTTTTAGTCCCTAGATCCTCATTTTGGACTCAAACCTAAATATACAAAACTTTCAAATATAAAAACTTAAAATAAGTAAAAGAATTTAATAATATAATTATCTGATGTGATGGTTGAGATGATGAGCCTAGCTGGTCGCGTAGCTGTGGGTCCTAAAGAAGCTCCACGATCGTATCATGGATGGCATCTAGAAGGCTTTGAGATCGCTGGCTCAGAAGCCTCCACACGACCTCCTCCATGTGGGCATTCCTCCAGGTCTGGGACGTCATGGCCTATGAAGATATCAAAGGATATCGAGATGGTAGAGGATTGAAGCTGTGGCCGAATTCTATGACTCGACTCCTACTCATCTCTCTGGTGGTGCTGAGCCATCTCTCAAGATCAAGAGAAGACTGAGAAGACAGGTCATCGCCATACCTCTCAGCACAGCAACGTATGTCACATAACGTGTCTGCATAGTTTAAAAATATATTAGTTCTAATATAAAAGTCAAATCATGTAATAACTTAATTAGTAAATAAAGTTTGAAGTTCATACCGTGATCTATCATGATGTAGAATCTAAATAGTCATCAGTCCTCCTAGACTAGTATGTAGCCCATCACAATTACTGCTGATCTGGTGGATGACCCAGTTACCATGTCTATAATAAGTAAATAATAAAATTAAATTAATTAAAACATGCATATAAGAGTTTTAATAGTTCTAGTGAAGAATTTTGGTATTGATTTCTTACTAGTTTGTCGGCCACAATATGTATGCCGATCAAGCCGCCTATGTGCCTGATCGCATCCTACTGGATGATTTATCGAGTCCTCTCTACCTATTGGAGTACTCCTCACTACTCCACTGATCATAGAGGGTCTGCCATATGTTCGTCCGTATCTAGTGATCCGTGAAGGACCTCTAGTCTGATGGTGACTGAAAATTGGAGTGTTGGATGGTGACTGCCTGAGGCTGTAGAGGCTATCTCAGAGCCTCTATGTGGTCACCTCCTCAAAGGTTTGACGATCAGCCTTCTTGTCCTAGGAAGTCTCGAATCGATAGTACTTCAACAAGATAGAAGCAAGCATGTATTAATATATAATTAAAATACCAATGTATCAAAAATTTAAAAATTAAACTAGTTTTGACTTATCAGAAATATCTTTTAGGCTGCAACATGAGCTCCAAATAGCCAGCTAGAGAACTCATTCACGGATGTTGGCATCAAGCGTTGGATGATGCCGGTAACCATACGAGATACTCCAAACTCTCTAAACATGCTATAAAATTAATTTTAAAAAATAAATGTTAACTTTAGAATGGCTAAATTCTAAACATATTAATTGAAGTTGTAGTACTTAATTATGAGCGACTCTAAATGTAGATGAGCTATCTATCCTCTAGCCAAGTTGGAGAGGCTGTAAGCTAGGTGGATCCTCGATCATGACTTTGTGTCTAGAAGTCGATCGCTACTGCATGTGATTGTGGGGTTACTGATGACTTCCTATCATCCAAACCTGAGTGTAAAATATCTAATATAAAGAATATTATATTAGTTAGAAAAGGATAAAATAACATAAATGAGAATATCTAAAGTATTAGAGTTTATCATCCGATGTGAGTTGTGCGAAATCATATGAGCTGGCCGCATAACACTCTCTCCTCGAGAGGTCTATTCTTGGCTGGAATGGCTCCGATCTCTAGAAGATATGATGTATAATCTTCGAAAATAAAAATAAAAATCAAAACAAGCAGATGATCTAAAAATTAGTATAAATAAAATATCTATCAAAATATAACAAGACGATCAAAATTAAACTTACGTATAACAAAGATTATTAGTTAGCATTTGTAATGTATTATAGAAAAATGATACTCATCTAGCAGTACATAGTAATGTGTTGGTCTGCTGGTCCCCTGATTTAGGCATTGTATGATTCTTATTCAGCAGTATATGATAATCTCGGTACATGAAAATATGAAGAAGGCTTAGATCTGCCATTGAAAAATAAGGCATTGCAAGTTCCTCTACACCTTTAACCACGAGGTGGCTGCAAACAGTTGTCTGTGATGTAATCGATCATCCAAGCCTGTCCTGTATTGCAAGTTTCTCTGCACCTTTAACCATGAGGTGGCTGCAAGTAGTTGTCTATAATATAACAGACCATCCAAGTTTGACCATACAACAATAAAAATAGAATGCATCACAGGCAGTCATCATAGCCTCTCCGAGCGCTTGACCGCCTCCTCGAGCTGCAAACTAGAAGTAGAATTTTTTTTAGAAAATAAAATAATAACTTAAAAATAAAATTCATGTGCTCATGCATCCTAGTCATTTGACAAGTTTCAAGTTCGTATGCGCAGGACATACGTGCATCCTGACCATCCCTGCTTACAATGATGTCCTTTGCTTCTATGCTTATACTTTTCAGAATGTTGCACTCTTAGTTCAAGGATGAATTCATTGTCCTTGTAAAAGATGTGTTAATAGAGAAATGCTTGATAGAAATATAATAGTTGTCCATTTATATAAGTGTGGATTTATGCCAAACTACAAGCATTGATATCTACATAGAAAGATGTAGGAGACAATATACATGGACGGGAGGCTCTACTTGTCTAACATATTTGCTAATGTGCAAGAGCTTAATGGTGATAGGCTCGAACAGATAATTAGCACATTTGGTGGGGTTGATTTGGTTATTGGTGGAAGCCTATGTAATAATCTTTCAGGTAGCAACCGCCATAGCCATGATGTACTATAGGGGTTGGTATAGTTGTAGCCTTGCTTAGCCTCTAGGGGGTAGCAACCCTATAGAGGATAAGCATGACTATAACCATAGCAATTCTATAGTCCATTATGACTATAACGATTGAAATCTAAAAGATTATTACATGGACATCCACCAATAACCAGATCAAACACACCAAATGTGCTAATCATCTGCTCAAACCCTATCACCATTAAGCTCTTGCACATCAGCAAGGTCTTGGATAAGTAGAGCCTTCAAAATCCTTGCAATTATCTCCCACGTGTCGATCCCCATACAAGTGCTAATGCTTGTAGTTTAGCAAAAATCTACTTTTATATAAATGGGCAATTATTGTATCCCTACCAAGCATTTCTCTATTGACACATTTCTTATAAGGACAATGAGCCCATCTTTGAACTAAGAGTGCAGCATTTCCAAAAGCATAATCATAGAAGTAAGGAATATCATTGCAAATAGAGATGATTAGGATGCACATCCGGTGCATTTTGACTTGGAGTATGCCAGACAACTAGGCCAGACGAATACATTAGAATGGCATTTAGGCAAATCCCATCCTGAAGTCTGGTCCAAAAATTTGAAACTAATTAATTTAAATATTATTAATTTAAAACTAATTTTTTAAAAATTAATACCATTAGCTTGAGCATGCAGGGCATACGAGAGCTGGATGCCTTGCACGCCAACTGGGACCCGAGGCTGGAGCATGCAGAGCATGCCCCGACTTCATGTTTGTAATACTGTCCAAATCTTTTCTCAGTTTGAGCGCTCTACATGTCGAGATCCAAGCAGGCAGGCCACATCTCGATCTCGTGTTTGCAATGCTGTCTGAATCTTTTCTTGGTTTGAGCACTCTGCATGCTGAGATCCGAGCATGTAGGGCATGTCTCGGTCCCATGTTTGCAATACTATCCAAACCATTACTCAATTCGAGCACTCTACATATTGATACCCAAGTCTTATACTACTTCTAATTAAATTAATATTTAATTAATTAATTTTTTAAATATCTATTATATTTAATTAATATAATTTAAATAAAAAATTAACTTTTAGTGATGGTATTAGCAATATTCACAATAGAAGGCAGGTTACCGTATAGGACTGAGGCACGGGCTAGCGTGTAGGGATTGAGGCACGAGGAGACATAGGCTAGTGAGCAGGACTGAGACTCGAGGATGCAGTCACGGATGAAAGCTCGAGGTTGGGCTGGCGGGGTAGGGGCCATGGATTGAGGGCGGTGGGATAGGGGCTGCAAAAATGAGTGTGTAGGGATGGCCAAGGGGAGCTGGGAGGTAGACGGGAGCTTGGGAAGGTAGGCTGGGTGTAGTCGAGGGAAGGAGGTCAGGGGCTTGGGGAGGCGGCCACGGAGAGGCGAGTTAGGAGAGGCAGGCTGGGGGAGGTAGGAGGTGGTTGGGGAGGTAGGAGGCGGTTGGGGACTCGGGAGGTGGCCGTGGAGTGGCAAGCTAGGGGGAGGTAGGCTGGGGGTGGTGGGAGGTGGTTGGGAAGGTCGAAGGTGGCCGAGGGCCAGGGGAGGCGACTGCGGAGAGGTGAACCGGGGGAGGTGGGAGGCAATCAGGGGCTCGTGGAGGCGGCCAAAGGGAGTCGGGTCGAGTGTAACTAGGGGTAGGAGGCTGGGAGGAGATGGGTCGGCTGGACGAGGCCAGGGGCTTGAGGAGGCGGTCGTTGGGAGGCAAGTTGGGGGAAGGTGGGAGGGATTTCCAGGGAGGAGGGAGAAGGCCGGGAGCTCACGACCGGGGGCTTGAGAAGGCAGGCTAGGTGTAGCTGATGGGAGACGGTCGAGGGCTCGAGGAGGTAGGTTGAGTGCAGTCGAAGGGAGATCGCCGGCCAAGGGAGAGAGGGCATGGCGGGGGGGACTGAAGGGCAGGGCCGAGGGGTTTGGTGGTGGGGGATAAAAATGTGAAGGGGTGGAAAAATGAGGGGATGGTCGACGGTGGGGTGGAAAAAAATGAGGGTGCATGGTGGGATGGAAGAAAACGAGGATAGAAAGATTATTAGCGATGATGAATTACTGTCGCTAACAATATTCCTTCATCACTAATACTTAAAAAATTATTAGTGATGGCAAAACACCGTCAGTAAAAAATTATCATCGCTAATAATTATATTTTTAAAATAATATTTTTTTAAAGTTATTAGCGATGACAAAATCTCCATTGCTAAAGCCATCACTAAAAATTATAATTTTTTAAAATTATATTTTAATATTAATTTTTTTCTTTTAGATCATTTTTTGGGTGGTTAAAAATTAATATTCAATTTTAGTAAATTTTTGGACTTAATTAATTTATGGATCAAGTCTTCATTGATTTAAATTAGATTTAATTTAATTAGGCTTATCTTAATTTGAGGTTGATTGAATTTTAATATTCCAAGTAAGACTTAGATTCAAAGTCTAATTGAATTGGGTTTGATAGGATTTCGAATTAGATTCAAATAAATTCAAATTCAATTTGAATTAAATTTAAATTAAAAATTATTTTATTTAGTTAATTTAAATTAGATTAAATTTAATTAAGCTTGACTTAATTTGAGAAAAAATAGATTTTATAATCTAATTAGGATTTAGATTTAAAGTCTAATTGAATTAGATTTGACAGGATTTTGAATTGAATTCAAATTGATTTGAATTAAATTCAAATTGATTTGAATTAAATTCAAATTGAATTTAAATTAAATCTAAATTCAAAATTATTTTTTATAATTGATTTAAATTAGATTTAATTTATTGATATTTGTTATTCTAAGAATTAATTTTGATGATTACAAAGCATTTGAGGGAATTACTAATGAATTTAGCTTGAAAAAAGACTTTTTGTATTTCAGAGACAAAATTATAATTTTATCAAGTTTTGATCTAAGAGCTTCAAGAGCAAGTATAGAAGATTTCTAATCATTTGGAGGTAGTCCCATGATTTTTGGATGCTTATTTTGGAAGAAAATTAAGTTTGAAGCAAAAGAGTTGACCCCTAGGTCGTTTCCTACTAAAAATGGCTATTTGGCATGCTATCTCTGTGCTAAAGGTCGACCCCAGGGTCGACCTCTACTGTTCCAAAGGCTAAAAATATAGAATAATTATTTTTCTAAATTTTATCTTAGAGATCGACCTCGAGGTCGACCCCTGTGCCATGAGTCGAAAGGCTAAAAATATAGAACGACTATTTTTCTAAATTTTATCTCAGAGGTCGACCTCGAGATTGACCCCTATACCATGAGTTGACCCATGAGTCGACCGCTGTGCCATGAGTCGACCCATGAAACGAAAATTTTTCTATAATGATTATTTTTTCTTATTTTGGTAGGTTTTAATAGTTTCTTTAATATCTCTAATGGCTACAAATCTTGTCTAGGATTCTCTCCTCTACCTATTGAAGATTTAGAAGGTTTTAAATAGGAAAAAACATAAGAGATTGGTGTGATTCAATTTTAGTCCTAAGCAAAAGTCATCTTCAAGCAAAGAAGCCTTCGTTTCAAGTTCACCTACCTCTCAAGAGCTCTTTTAAATCTCCAACAATCTTGAGAAAAATCAGAGAAGCTTCCTCCACTATTGTGAAAAGCATTTTTAAGATTTTATTTACTCACAAAGGAAGCTAAACTTGTATTTGATTGTCATTAAATCTTTTACTCTACTTTACTATTTTGATTCAAGTTTTGGGAGGGTTCCAAAACTTGGGAAGGTTGATTCTAACCTTGAATAGAATTATATTGGATTGACTTATACCCAAAAAATAAGTGTTCTTGCTTGGGATATCTAGGGTTGGAGGTTTTCAATGGTGTATTCAATTTGAATATGGTTAGTAGATTTTAATTCTCAAGTAAGAGCTTGGAAAGTGGATGTAGGTGCAAGGAAAGCACCGAACTACTATAAATCTTGCTTGTTTGTGGTATGTTTGCTATCTTTCTTTTCTTAGTTTGTTAAATTTTTGCTCTCTAATCTTTTATATTTTTTTCTAACCTAAATCGCTTCACACACACATCTTGCATATCATCATTCAATCTTGATATCTTTAAATTAGCTTTAAAATATTAAAAATTTAATTCACCCCCCCTCTTGGGTTGCATAGCTGGGCAACAAGTGGTATCAGAGTCCGATGCTCTAGCTCTACTTTGATTTAACCATCAAAGAGCTAAAGATCTATGGCAACCTAAGTTAGTATTTCTCTAGCTGAGGGCCAGTCCACAAACCGATCTCCACTTTTCAATGGAACAAACTATACCTATTGAAAAGCTTGAATGAGAATTTTCGTACAAGCACTTGACTATGATATGTGGAGTATCATAGTTAATAGACCATACACACCCACTAAGATAATTGATAGTGATGAATCAATCAAATTCAAAAAAGAATGGGATGAGATTGATAAGAAAATGGCTCAACTCAATGCAAGAGCCATGAACGTTTTATATTATGCTGTAGATGCTAATGAATTTAATCATATTTCAATATACATGTCGATTAAGAAAATATGGAAAGGTTAGAAGTAACTCATGAAGGTACTAATCAAGTTAAAGAGTCAAAAATTAACATGCTTGTGCACAAATATGAACTTTTCAAAATGGAGCATGATGAGTCAATAAATATAATGTTTACTAGATTTATGGATATTATAAATAGTCTTAAAAGTCTTGACAAATCATATTCTAGCAGTGACCTTATGAGGAAGATTCTTAAATCTTTGCTAAGGACATGGGAGGTCAAAGTGACTGCAATCTAAGAAGTCAAAGATCTGAATATTTTATCCTTGAAGGAGCTTCTAGGATCACTAATGATGCACAAGCTAAGCATGAAACAACATCAAGAAGAAGATGTCAAGAAAAAAAAGATAATAGCCCTTAAATCCACCACTTAACAAGATGAGAAATCCGATGAAATGGAAGATGAAGAACAAGATGAAGAAATAGCCCTCATCATAAGAAAGTTTAAGAGATTTCTAAAGAAAAAATAAGGGATGAGGGAGAGACTACCTACAAAAGAGGAGTATAGCAAGAAAAAGGATAAGAAGCAGCCTCTTATTTACTTTGAATGTAAGAAGTAGGAGCACTTTAGATCTGAATGTTCTCAACTTAAAAAGATTTTCAAGAAATACAAGAAAAAGATTATGATGGCAACATGGAGTGATAGTGATGACTCAAGCTCCGAAGAGAAAGAAGCTCATGAACAAGCCAATCTGTGCCTTATGGCATATGAGAATAAGCTAAGTGCTAAAATCTCAAATAAATTTACATTCGAAGAACTTCAAGAAGCCTTCTATGATTTAGTAAATGATTTAAAAAAGTTAGAAACTAAAAATAAAGAACTAAAATTAAAAAATTAAGTCTTGCTAAAAAAAATGAAACTATCCTAAGTAAAAAACTAGTCTTAATTCAAGAAAATCTAAATTTAAAAAATAAAATTGATAATTTAAAATCAATAGTTGAAAAATTTACTTTGAGTTCAAATAAACTTTATATGATTCTTGAAAATCAAAAGGCCGTTTATAATAAGACTGGTTTAGGCTATAATCCCCTAAGAAAATAAAAATTTTTAAAAAATATTTTTATAAATTTATAAAGCAATAAATTTTTAAATATTACTTACTTTAAATGTGGTAAACTAGAACACAAATCTTATACATGCTTCTCTAACAATTCAAATGTATACAAAATATGAGTTCCAAAAGGAACCATTGTGACTAACCTTAAAGGACCCAAGAAAACTTGGGTACCTAGAATAAGGACTTGATTTTGCATATAGGTGTGTCTTGCATCCAAAGAAGAAAATCGAAGATGGATCTTGATAGTGGATGCTCAAGATACATGACTAATGATGAGTCCCAATTCATCATGCTTGATGCTAAAAATGGAGGGCTGGTCATGTTTGGAGACAATGGCAAAGGAAAGATCATTGGTATAGGTTATGTCAGTATCACTCCCTCTAAATATATTAAAAAGATTTTATTAGTAGATAATTTAAAACATAATCTCTTAAGAATTAGTCAACTTTATGACAAGGGTTACAAAGTTGTTTTTGAATCTTCATTGTGTATTGTAACTAGTTTCAATGATGATGGCATTAAGTTTGTTGGTCATAGTTATGATAATATTTATATGGTAGATTTGAATGATCTTTCTATGATAAACATGCAATATTTAATAGCTATGAATGCCAAAATTAATGAGACTAGTTGGCTTTGGCATTGTAGGCTTGCACACATTAATATGCATTCACTTTCAAAGCTTATCAAAAAGAAATTAGTTACCGATTTACCAAAATTGAACTTTGAAAAGAATAAAATTTATGATACATGCCAACTAGGTAAACAAACAAGAGTTTCATTTAAATCTAAGAACATTGTTTCAACTTCTAGGCCATTGAAATTTTTGCACATGTATTTGTTTGGTCCTATAAGAATAGTAAGTTTAGGTGGAAAATATTATGGTTTTATAATTATCGATGACTACTCATATTTTATATGAATTTTTTTTTAGCACACAAATATGAAACTTTTCATATTTTCACAAAGTTTTACTGAAAAGTTACAAATAAAAAAAAATTTTAATTCGAAGCATTCAAAGTGATCGTAGAACCGAATTTAAAAATCAAGATTTTAAAAAATTTTATGATGAAAAAAAATTAGCCATAATTTTTCAGCACCTAGGATACTCCAACAAAATGGAGTAGTGAAAGAAAAAATAGAACTTTAGAAGAAATGACCCATACTATGCTATGTAAAAGCAACCTTCCAAAATACTTTTGAGCAGAAGCAATTAACACAGCATGTTACATGTTAAACCGTGTCCTAATCAGACCAATTTAAAAAAAAAAATCTTATGAGCTTTGGAAAGAAAGAAAATCTAACATTGCATATTTTCATATTTTTGGTTGTCGATGTTTTATTTTGAACAATGGTAAAAAAAAATTAGATAAATTTGATGCAAAATCTGATGAAGCTATTTTTTTTGATTATTTCTCTTCTAGTAAAGCTTTTAGAGTTTTTAACAAAAGAACTTTAGTAGTATAGGAGTCAATACATATTATTTTTGATGAGACTAATGATCTTCCATCAAGAAAGAGTGAGGGTATTGATGATGCAGATCTTCTTAGAGAAGGATTGAAGGAGATCATCCTAAAGGATCCAACAATTCAAAATGAAGAGAATCATGAAGATAAGCAAAAAATTGAGGGTGAAGGACAATAAGAATAACCTCAAGGTACAAATGATCTTCCAAAAGAATGGAGGTATGTTCATAATCACCCCAAAGAACTAATTATTAGTGATCCTACACATGAGATAAGAACTCGCTCTTTACGTAGAGATGCATACAATCATTTTGCATTTATTTCTCATTTTGAACCCAAAACTATTGATGAAGCCAAAAATGATTATAATTGGATAAATGCAATGCAAGAGAAACTTAATCAATTTGAAAGAAATAATGTATGGACCTTAGTATCAAGATCTAAAAATTATCCAATATTGGTATACAATGGGTTTATAGAAATAAATTGGATGAAAATGGAAATATAATTAGGAATAAAGCAAGATTGTTGCAAAGGATTATAATCAAGAAGAAAAAATTGATTTTGATAAAACCTTTGCACCTATTGCAAGATTAGAAGCAATTAGACTTTTACTCGCTTATGCATGCTTTATGAATTTCAAGCTATTTCAAATGGATGTTAAAAGTGCTTTTCTAAATGGATATATTGTTGAAGAAGTTTATGTAGAACAATCTTCTGATTTTGAAAATCATGCTTTTCCAAATTATATTTTTAGATTAAATAAAGCATTATATGGTTTAAAACAAGCACCTAGGGCTTGGTATGAAAGACTAAGTAAATTCTTGTTTAATAATGAATTTTCAAGAGAAAATATAGATACAACACTTTTTATTAAAAGAGATCATGATGACATCTTAATAATACAGATATATGTTGATGACATTATATTTAGATCTACTAATGAAACTTTATGTCAAGATTTTGCTAAGCTCATGCAGGAAAGTTCGAGATGAGCATGATGGGTGAACTAACATTCTTCCTCAAACTTCAAATCAAACAAACAAAAGAAGGAATCTCCATAATTCAAAGTAAGTATACAAGAGAACTACTCAAGGGATTTAGGATTGAGAGCTCCAAAGCAATTGGTACCCCCATGAGTCGATCATATAAGCTTGATAAGGATGAAGGAGGTAAAAGTATTGATCAAAAACTTTATAGAGGCATGATTGGTTCTTTCTTGTATTTAACTATTAGTAGACCAGATATCATGTTTAGTATTTATTTATGTGCATGATTTCAATCTAATCCAAAAGAATTACATTTAAATGCTATAAAAAGAATACTTAAATACCTAAAAGAAATTCAATCCATTGATTTATGGTACTCTAAGAAAATCGATTTAATTAGATATTCAGATGCAGACTTTGCTGGATGTAAATTAGACAGAAAAAGCACTAATGGAACATGCCAATTTCTAAAAGTTAACTTAATCTCTTGGTTTAGCAAGAAGCAAAATTCGGTAGCATTGTCTACGACCGAGGTCGAATACATTGCAGTCGAAAGTTGCTGTCCATAAATCTTATGGATTAAGCAACAACTTGAGGACTTTGGCATCAAACTAAATAAAACTTTCATAAGATGTGATAATACTAGTGTCATAAATCTAACTAAGAATCCAATCCAACACTCTAGGTCAAAATATATTGCAATAAGACATCATTTCATAAGAGAGCATGTTTAAAATAATGACATAATTCTTGATTATGTTTGTACTGAGAATTAATTGGCTGATATTTTTATTAAGACCTTGAGTGAAGATTAATTTTATGAAATTAGGAGAGAATTGAAAATTCTAGATTCTTTTATTTAAATATCCTTCTTTTGATACCAACTTATCCTCTACTGATATTTTTGGATCAATCCTTGAGACTTAATTTTATTGCTTTAAGTTGAAAGTTATCCATCCTTCTTATTTTTTTCTTGACCATAAGAAGAAAAATTATTTTTGAACTTAATAAGAAAAATCATGGATAAACAATTATACTTTATTTATCTCATGAATTTATTTGAACATTCTAATGATTTTGATTATTTGATTCATTTTAAGTAACTATTTATATTTTATACATTTTGATCATATTATTATTTTTTTAAAAAAATAATTAGTATCAAGAAATTAATTTTGATCTTAAAAGAGGATTATTGATGAATATTCATGCCTTGTTCAGATTGATTAATTTTAAAAAATAAATTTAAGAAAAATTCTCTTTTTAAATTTTTTGATATTAATGTCAAGCAAAATATTTCAAAGAAGCTATTAAAACTAAATATTCAAAGAAGACTTTAGTTTTTAATCAATTGATATCAGACAGCTTGACATTTATCTTATATTTTATTGATCTTAATATATATATAATAATAAAAGAAAAGAAGAAATGATCCCTAAAAAATTGAATATATCTTATAATTTGGTTAAAATCTTTAATCTTTAAAATGTTCCATCTCTCTTGAATCTTTGAAGTTTAAAATAATTTTATTTAATACATTTATATTATTCAAAAAGGGAGAGATGTGTTTTTAATTCATGTTGTTCATAAATAGAATTTAAGAAAAAAATAGAAAAGATATTCATTCTAAATTTATTGTGTTCTTTCAAAATGGGGAAGAAAAGCTAAAAGATAAATTTATCCAATAATAATTATGAAAAAGAGGGGAAGAAAATATTATGTGATGAATTTTCTAGTATTTACTCTTAAAAAATAAGAAAAAAGATGTTTGTTTGTTAAATATTATCTAGTTAGCCTTGACTGAATATTTTAATTAATTTGAGCTAAGGATAATAAATTTTGATTATTTTATGATTTTTTTAACTTAAGCCTTCATGTGATTATTCAGTTTCAATTTAATTGATTTGATTGTCAAATTATTTTTGATAACTAATTGGAGTTAAAACTAATTTGAAATATATTCTCACTCCAAAAAAAAATAATTTTGATGCATACTTCTAATTTTAAAACTTATTTAAAAATATGAATATAATACAAAATTTTTAATGTGCCTTTAGAAATCTTTATAAAATTATTTTTGCTTTGATACTATCTTGATTTTGCTCGATATATTTCTGATATATATCTTTTTCGAGCATAATTAACTAAAATTTATTTAAGAAAAAAAAAATAATAAATTAAATATTATGTTTGATTTCACTATTCAAATCTTTAAAAAATTTTAATCTTCTTAAAGCTTAAAAGTACATACTTGAAAATCTGTTCAAAGAATCATCCTCATTCAAAAAGAGAGAGAGCCTTTGATATTTGAGTTTAAGCTAATTTTTTATAAAGAAAGAAATTTCAAATGATAAGCTTTTAAAGGAGAGCTGATTCATTTGATTTGATTTAATTTTTTAAATTTTTAATTTAATTTTTTAAATTTGATACATCTGTCGTTTGACACATCCCATCACATCTCTGATTCCTCATCTGATTCAGATGCTTCCAACCATGATCTCTACTAGATTTAGTTTAGTCATCTTTATATTAGGTTATGATCTAGTATCTCTTAGTTGTTTCTATGAGTTGTTGATCAAGTCATGGTTGGTTATATTTTTTTTGGATCAAACTTATGGCATTGGTACTATTGGCTGTTTGGGTCATGGATAGTTTGTATCCATGAATTTTATATGTTTTGATGGCCTAATTCTCATGAATACTTTTGATACCTTTATATTTTGTATGTTTAGCACCTATATATTTTGATGACTTGATGTTATGATAATCATTTGGATGTAAATATATGATCATACCATTTGACTGATGTGAAATGAAATCTTTATGAATTGGCTAAATTTCATTATGATTATTATATTGTAAATTAAAAGTTTTGTTATAAACTCTTATTCTAATAAAAAAACATATGGAATAACTTAAAGGGATGGCTTTTTTATTTTTAAATTTTAAAATTTTTTAAGATCTTATTTGATGATGTCAAAAAGGAGTAGAGTAAATAAAATTGGGTTATAAGTAAAATTAAAATAAAATTGATAAAATAAATAAGTCAAACACTTTTGCAAATCATTTAAATGCCTGACTATAAGTAATCATCAAACTGCTCTTGATACCATATTGATCAAATAATTGAATATAATATCCTAGTATGTGATGTAGCATGTTCCTTCAAAATTTTTGAAATCCTCAATCAATGTTTCTACATGCTTTATTTTTGCTTATGCTCAAATATTTTATCATCATCAAAAAGGAAAAGATTGTTGCTCCAAGAATTGATTTTGATGATTACAAAGCATTTGAGGGGATTATTAATGAATTTGGTTTGAAGAAAGATTTTTTATATTTTAGGAGCAAAATCATAATTTTATCAAGTTTTGATCTGAGAGCCTCAAGAGCAAGTATAGAAGATTTCTAATCCTTTGGAGATAGTTCCATGATTTTTGGATACTTATTTTGGGAGAAACCAAGTTTGAAGTAAAAGAGTCGACCCTTAGGTCGTCCCCTGCTAAAAAAGACTGTTTGGCATGCTGTCTCTGTGCCAAGGATGGACCTCTACTATTTCGAAGGCTAAAAATATAGAACGGTTATTTTTCTGAATTTTATCTCAGAGGTCGACCTCTAAAAAGGGCTGTTTGGCATGCTGTCTCTGTGTCAAGGGTGGACCTCTACTATTTCGAAGGCTAAAAATATAGAACGATTATTTTTCTGAATTTTATCTCAGAGGTCGACCCTTGTGCCATGAGTCGACCCATGAGTCGACCCCTTTGCTATGAGTCGACTCCTGCAACAAAAATTTTTCTACAATGGCTATTTTTTTTTTATTTTGATTGATTTTAATGATTTCTTTAATATCTCCAATGGCTACAAATTTTGCCCAGGATTCTCTCCTCCACCTATTAAAGATTTAAAAGGCTTTAAATAGAAAAAAACATAAGAGATTGGTGTGATTCAATTTCAATCCTAAGCAAAAGTCATCTTCAAGCAAAGAAGCCTTTGTTTCAAGTTCACCTACCTCTTAAGGGCTCTTTTAAATCTTCAACAATCTTGAGAAAAATCAGAGAAGCTTCCTCCACTATTGTGAATAGCATTCTTAAAATTTTATTTGCTCACAAAGGGAGCTAAACATATATTTGATTATCATTAAATCTTTTACTCTACTTTACTATTTTGATTCAAATTTTGGGGGGGCTTCCAAAACTTGAGAAGGTTGATCCTAACCTTAAATAGGATTGTATTGGATTGTCTTGTATCCAAAAAATAAGTGTTCTAGCTTGGGATAGCTAGGGTTGGAGGTTTCTAATGGTCTATTCAGTTTGAATACAATTGGTAAATTTTAATTCTCAAGTAAAAGCTTGGAGAGTGGATGTAGGTATAAGAAAAGCACCAAACCACTATAAATCTTGCTTATTTGTAGTATGCTTGCTATCTTTCTTTCCTTAGTTTGTTAAATTCTTGCTCTCTAATCTTTTATATTTTTCTCTAACCTAAATCGCTTCACACACACGTCTTGCATATCATCATTCAATCTTGATATCTTTAAATTAGCTTTAAAATATTAAAACTCCAATTCACCCTCCTCCTCTTAGGTTGCATAGCTGGGCAATAATATTGACATAATTTGAGACTAATTAGATTTTATAATCCATGTAGGATTTGGATTCAAAGTCTAATTGAATTAGGTTTGACAGGATTTCGAATTGGATTCGAATCGGATTTAAATTGGATTCGAATCGAATTCGAATTGGATTCGAATTGGATTCAAATAAAATCATGGATCAAGTCCTAACTAATTTAAATTAGATTTAATTTAAGTAGATGTGACTTAATTTGAGGCTAATTAAATTTTATAATCTAAGTAGGATTTGGATTCAATGTCTAATTGAATTAGATTTGATAGGATTTCGAATTGAATTCGATTTGAATTTGAATTGAATTTGAATTGAACCCAAATTAAAAATTATTTTTTAATTAATTTAAATTAAATTAATTAGATTTAACTTAATTTAAAGTTAATTGAATTTTACAATCCAAGTAGGACTTGGATTCAAAGTCTAATTAAATTAGGATTGACAGAATTTTGAATTAGATTCGAATCAAATTTGAATTAAATTTGAATTAAATCTAAATTAAAAATTATTTTTTTTAATTGATGTAAATAAAATTTAATTTAATTAATCTTAACTTAATTTGATGCTAATTGAATTTTATAATTCAAGTAGGACTTGGATTCAAAGCCTAATTAAATTAGGTTTGGCAGAATTTTAAATTAGATTCGAAATAGATTTAAATTAGATTTGAATAAAATTATTAGCAATGGTAGAGTTTAGTCATCGCTAATAATATTTTAAAATAAATTTATTTTTTTAATTAATTATTGAATTTTTTTAAAAAAATATTAGCGATGGCATGATTTTCATCGCTAATAAACAAAATCTACCATCGCTAATAATTATTTTATATTTTAATATTATAATTTTTTTAAAAAAAATTAAATAATATTAGTGATGGCTCGTGCCATCATTAATAATTAAAAGCCATCGCTAATAGTTTCTTGTTAGTGACGGCTTTTTTTACGTTGCTAATAAACTAAATCCACCGTTTCTAATATTTTTTTAATATTTAAATTTTTAAAAAAATTATACATTTAGAGATGATATTTGCCATCACTAATACTAAAATTTTTGTTGCTAATAGTGTTAGCGACGACATTTTTTTCCATTGGTGTTGTGGTGGTAAAAAGGTATTATTAGCGATGAAAATTTTTTTCGTCGCTAATACCATTACTAATATTCAAAATTTTTGTAGTGCCTAGTCGGTCCATCAAAAATTGACTTCCAGTCGGTATACGATAGTCTTATCGATAGTCGATCGGTATATGATAGTTGCACCGACCCCTTGTTGGTATGTCAAAAAGCATGTAATGGTTGTATCCATGACCATTCGTGAGCAATGACTATCCTTCGTGGGTATTAACTGCCCACCCATGACAATAGTATTGGAATAAGTGGAACCCACATGCTCAACTATCATAGATGGTTATCGATGATTCATCTATAAAAGAAAGGTAAAGGAACAAGAAAAGGGAGGCTGGTTCTTAGAGCCAAAATTCTACCATTTTAATTTCTCAACATCCTGTTCAACCAATCTACTAACTTAAGCATCGAAGGATTTCCATCGGACACCATTCCGACTGGCAGACTTCATTTGCAGGTTGTTCTTATTCGGAGCAGGTGCAAGGAATAGTCACATCCGGGATTGGCCATAATAGATTGGCACGTCAGATAGGAGGGCAAAATTTGCTAGCATTTAGTCATGATAACAAGAACTAGAGTACAAAATTTCTCCACCAATTCCATCAGACAGCCTTCCTGCCAAGTAGATCATCCACCACCACCAGCAGAGCCCCGCACATTGCATCTGATCATTATGATGGATGCTTATCAATTTGCTATCCTAGTGCAGCAGGTGACTACGCTGACGGAGGCGATTCATAGCCTCCAATAGCAACAACAACAACAACAACCAGAACTGGAAGAACCAGTGCCGCACAAAGTGCCATCAAGACACAATCATCATGTTTCACAACAATCTTTTTCTTCGCTCCCAGAACAACGACACACTCGATAGTCTCATGTCGAGCTTGCACCGTCATGACATTCCTATCATGCCAGTCGATGAGAGCGACGGTCTCCTTCCCTCCATCACAATGTGAGGAAGGGAAAGCGCATCCACTTGATGCCGCCTTTCACCCAGCGCATCATGGACGAGCCCATTCTGGCTTGCTTCAAGATGCTGCAAGTAGAGCCATACGATGGCTCCACCAACCCCATCGACCATTTAGGAAGCTCTAAGGCTCTCATGATGATTTAGGAGGCATCTGACACCCTCTGATGCAGGGCCTTCCCAACGACTCTTCAAAAGGTAGCTTGAGTGTGGTACTTAGGACTTGGTCTGAGAAGTATCAGCTCCTTTGACTAATTGAGTCATCAGTTTGTGGCATAATTCTGCACCAGTAGGAAGATGCTGTGCACTTCTGCCAGCCTCTTCTTGATCAAGCAATAAGAAGGAGAATCTTTGAAGGATTACGTGGAGCATTTCAATAATGCTATGTTGGAAGTCTATGATTTGAACCAAGATATGGCAATGGCGGCCGCAGTCCAGGGTCTGCGCAGCTCACACTTCATCTACTCTCTGGATAAGAAAGCCCCCAAGTCGTTGATTGACTTTCTTGTTAGGGCATAGAAGTACATCCATGCCGAAGAAGCTACTACTACCCAATGAGATGGAGAGACTAGAGGGACTTTGAAAAAGAAGAAGACTGAGGGAGGTTCGGGTTAAGGATGATCCGATAAGGAGCCTTCTCCACAACAGTCGATATCTAAACTGAGGAGCCCAAACTACAAGTACAACAACTGTACTCCACTCATGGCTCCTCGATCTCAAATTCTCATGGAGATCAAGAAAGAAGAATATATAAGGAGGCCCCAATCAATGTGAGCTTTACCAAATTCTTGCGATCCGAAGAAATATTGTCAGTTTCACCATGACCATGGACACTACATAGATGACTGCATCCAACTGAAGGATAAAATCGAGAACCTCATTCACCAAGGATTTCTCAAAAAATATGTCCAAGGTCAATGGCCTGAAGTCGCTATGGAACAACCCTTGCTACCAACCAAGGAAACCTCCAATCGACCATCTGTAGAGGTAAGTAATATG
This sequence comes from Cocos nucifera, assembly GCA_006176705.1. Taxonomy (NCBI): domain Eukaryota; kingdom Viridiplantae; phylum Streptophyta; class Magnoliopsida; order Arecales; family Arecaceae; genus Cocos; species Cocos nucifera. The sequence continues at coordinate 74,751 of QRFJ01004376.1, read as the reverse complement.
ATTTCAGGCCAATGAAGAAATGATGATACAACACTGTAATCTTCTTTTCGAAAGAAGATGCTCAAGGAGTACAAACTCCTCACGATGTTGCTATCATTGTCTTGGTGATGATAGTAAATTATGATGTAAAAAAGATACTTGTAAATAATGAAAGTTCTATGAATATTTTATTTTACTATGCTTATTCGCAAATGTGTCTACCTTCTGACCAACTTTGGAGAATTTCTCATTCCTAGTCGGGTTCATGGGAGATTCAATAGATATAGGATGAAATCACTCTCCCTCTAACTATCGGCACTGACCCACTATAGAGTACTATTCTCCTAAATTTCATAATTATCCAAGTTCCTTAGGCATATAATGCTATACTTGGATGACTAGGACTCAATGTGTTGAAGGCAGTGGTGTCAACATATCATTTACTAGTCTGATTTTCAATAGAAAATAAGATCGGAGAAATATGGGAAGATCAACAACTAGCCCGACGTTGTATCATGGTATTGACCAATGTCAACAAAATGGCACAAGACCCCCTCTTGGTCGACAATCTAGATCAGAGAGATAGAAAAGAAAGAGGCAAACCAGATGAGCAACTGGTCTCGATTCCATTAAGAGAAGATGATCCAACGAAAATCATTCAAATTGGATCGCTTCTACCCCACTCGATGCGAAGGTTACTAGTTGACTTGCTAAGAAAAAAATGTCAATATCTTTGCTTGGTTAGCAGGCAACATGCTAGGGATTATCCTCAGGGGTAATAACTCATCGGCTGAATATTGATCCAAATTACAGACCAGTAAGATAGAAGAAAAAAAGCTTTGCCCTTGAGAGACAAAAAGCCATTGATGAAGAAGTCAATAAGCTTCTTGCAGCTAACTTCATCAGTAAAGCCCATTATCTCGATTGGCTTGCTAATATCGTGATGGTGAAGAAAGCTAATGAAAAATGATGAATTTACATCGACTATACCAACTTGAATAAAGCTTGTCTAAAGAATAGCTTTTCATTACTAAATATTGATCAATTGATCGATACGACATCATGGCACAAACTACTGAGCTTCATGGATGCCTTCTCGGATTACAACTAGATCCGAATGGCCCTAAAGATGAAGAAAATATCACCTTCATGATGGACAGAGGCATCTACTACTATAAACTAATGCCTTTCGGTTTAAAGAATGTCAGAGCAACATATCAATGGCTGGTCAATAAGGTCTTCAAGGATCAAGTTGGATGCAATATGGAGGTCTATATTGATGACATGCTTGTAAAAAGTGCCGAGATGCAAGATCACATTAATGATATGGGAGAGGCATTCGATACACTTAGACGGCATCAGATGAAGCTGAATCTGATAAGTGCATTTTTAGTGTAATAACTGAAAAGTTTCTTAGATTTCTTGTATCATAATAATAATTGAGGCTAACCCAGTGAAAATAAAAACCATTCTCAACATGAAGCATCCTAGTTTCAAGAAAAAGATACAGTAGCACAATGGGAGAATTGCCTTGCACTTAGCCAATTCATCTCGAAGTCGGTAGAAAGGTATCTTTCTTTCTTCAAGATCCTATGGCAAACAAAGAATTTCTCATGGTTGGATGAATGTCGACAGGCTTTTGATAATTTAAAAGGATATTTAGCATCTCCTCCCCTGTTTACGAAATCAAAAGGAGAGACATTGTATCTCTACTTGGTCACATCTCCAGAAGTAGTCAATTCGGTTCTCATCAGAGAAGATAAAAATCAAGCACAAAGACCTATCTACTACACAAGCAGAGTACTCCACAATGCCGAAACCAGATATTCCAAAGTAGAAAAATTGATCTACATCCTAGTTATATCGATGCAATGACTTCGACCTTACTTTTAAGCCCACATTATTATTGTCCTAACTGACCAGCCCTTGAAGCTAATTTTGTAGCGACCAGATACCTATGGTCAGATGGCAAAGTAAGCGATCAAACTCAATGAATTTGACATATAATATCATCCATGACCATCCATGAAGGTGCAAATTTTAGTCAATTTTGTTGCAAAATGTACAATACTAAATAATAAAGTCAATGACCAATCAGCAAATGACAAAAAATCTAACAATAAATTGGAGTGAAATACGAAGGCTGAATCTAAATTCATTTGGGTTTTACATGTCGATGGAGCATCTAACACTCAAGGAAGCAGGGCTGGCCTCATACTCACAAATACCAAAAGGGTAGTAACCAAGCACGTCCTTCGATTCAACTTTAAAACCTCCAATAATTAAGCCAAATATAAAGCATTGCTTGCTGACTTAAAGATTGCTATAGAAGTCAGAGTAAATAAATTAAAGATCTTCACCAACTCTCAACTAATTGTCGGACAAGTCAAGAGAGAATTCGATATCCGAGACCTGATTATGGTGAAGTATCTTCAAAAGATAAAAGATCTTGTACAATCTTCCACTTCTTCGAGATTTCTTATATTTCTAGGATAGAAAATGCTTGTGTCGACGCACTTTCTCGATCAACGATGATATTTTCTAATCTACTTGGTAGAACATTTGTTGGATATCTCGAATGGCCAATTATCGATAAAGGGGAGGAAGTGAAATAAATTAATGATGAGCCAAGTTGGATAGATCCGATTACTCAATACATGACTGATGGAACTCTACCTTCAGATCTATCAGAAGCTAAGCAGCTATGATGGATGGCTTCATAACGTCCTGATGAATGGAAAACTATACAAGAGATCATTCTCTCTTTCATTACTTTGGTGTTTGTGATCGATTAAAGCTGACTATGCCCTCTGAGAGGTCCATGAAGAAATTTGCAGAAATTACCTGGGGGCAAGTCATTAGCTTACAAAATTCTACGACAGGAATATTATTGGTCGACTATGAAAAAAAAGCCACCAAGTTTGTAAAGAAGTGCAAAGCCTGCCAAAGGTATGCCAACCTTCATCATCAACCTGCTAACCAATTGACATCAACCATTGCACCATGGCCCTTCGCATAAAGGAGAATTGATATACTCGGCCTTTTTCTATCGACGACTGGTCAAAGGAAATTCTTGGTCATTATTGTATATTATTTTACTAAATAGATAGAGGTCGAATCCTTGGCACAAATAATAGAAGGCAAAATGAAAGATTTTATCAAAAAGTCTATCATTTACCAATTTGGTTTACTACATACAATCATCATTGATAATGATCGACAATTCGATAATAAAAAATTCAAAGAGTTTTGTGCGAAAAATCATATCACTCACAAACTCACCTCAGTCGGCCACCCACAATTGAATGGAGAAGTGAAAGTGATAAACCAAACAATCCTACACGACCCCAAGATCAGATTAAATAAAGTCAAAGGCCTCTAGTTAGAAGAACTATAATTGGTCTTATGGGTATATTGGATGACTCCTTGCATCCCCATAGGAGAATCGCCATTTAATCTTGCCTATGGGATAGAAGCGGCGATCTTGTTGGAGATCAGACTTTCATTAATAAAAGTCAAGTAGTATGCAGAGCCAAGTAATTCTGAACGTTGAAGAGTCGACTTGGATCTACTTTTAGAAACTCGATAATAGGCTCAAATTAAAATGACTGCATATTGACAAAGGATCGCTCATTATTATAATAGAAGGGTCAAACCAAAGATCTTTCAGCCAAGAGATTTAGTTCTTAGAAAAGCAAAATATCAAAACCATTGGATCAAGGAAAACTTTCTCCTAATTGGAAAGGTCCTTATAAAGTCATAGAAACTCTACTTCTAGGAGCATATCAGCTCGAGACCCTTGACGGGACATCCATCACTCGAACATGGAATGTCGATAATCTTCGTATGTACTATCAGTAAATATGTCTTTGACAAATATTTGAAATAACATATTTTGGATTTTAACATTTTTGTTGAATATTCAGTTATCTACAAGTGTAATATGTTATCAAAGATCCATCAGTTAATCTACATAAATACCAACTCTAGTTGACAAATATCGATTCCAAGTTGGTAAGGACCAACTCAGGTTAGCAAAGACCAACTCAGGTCCGTAAATACCAACTTTGGTCAATAAATACTAATTCCAACTTGATAAGGACCGACTCTGGTTGGTAAATACTGACTCTGGTAGGCAAAGACTGACTTCGGTCGACAAAACCTTGATTTAGATCAATGAAATTCCAATCCTTGTTGGGCAAAGTTAATTAATTAATTGATGATTACAAATTATGCCTGGACTCTTGTTAATTCACATGCAATTAAAAGGTTATTGACTACTATTTATGTGAAGCGAGCAACAACCAAGCAAGCTATTACAAAAATTGGATTAAGTCTAGAAACAAAATGAAAGGAAGAAAAAACTACACCGACACCCTTTCATTGGCTTCATTGGTTGTTCCTCCTGACATCATTGCTCCATCAATCTCTTAAGCCCTAGCATCCAGTTCAATTTCAGTAGATGCCAGGATAACTTCAATAGCAGGTGCAGCCTCTTCTTCCTCGACAACCACTACGGTGTCCTCAGGAGCTTCAACTCGGATACTACTTAAATCAAGATTCAGATAAAGTGCAGCGACAGCCCCTCAATAATCCCCGTACTTGATCCAATAAGACTGATAGCTAGCTTCAAGGATTGCTTTTTCAAAGTCTTCAGATTTTGTATACTCCTCGACAGTCCAACATGCAGCCTCTTGAGCAACCCTTGCTGACTCCCTTGTGGCAGCTAGTTCCACATCAGACAGTGCCAACCGCTCTGCGGTGGTTCGATGTAGCTTCTACATGTTCTGCAGCTCATGGCTGGAGACTCACATGTAGCTTCTACATGTTCTGCAGCTTCTACATGTTATGAAACTTTATAGATTCTTTTGCAGACTCCAACTTAGCCTTAGCTGACTCCATCTTGGCCTTAGTTGATTCCAACTCAGTTTTTGCTGACTCCAACTTGGCTCTCAATTGGAAGGTTTCTTCCTTGTGCTTTTCCTCCAGCTCCTTTGCCACCCGAATGGCAGCTTTCTTCTCAGCATTGGTGCTTGTAACCTTATTGGTGCGCGGCCAATAGTGCTTCAAAAATCCCTGATATCTCCTTTCAAGCTCAACTATGTCATGCGCCAGCTAAAAAAGAGAGGAGGATAGTTGGAAAATTATAAGTAAAAAGAAGACAAAAGGAAAAGAGAATTACCAACTTACACCAAGGATAGTGGGAAAGAAAGATGAGAACATCTCAGACATGGTCTAATTTTTTCTGCTCTTCCGATCCATCGAGAGAAGTGCAGCTTCTACAAGACTTCTGGCCAATCTTGGGTTATCCAAGACTGACTCCCCGATGGGAACCCAACATTCAAAGAGCAAATTTTTTGAAGCCCCATTAATAGTAGATGATTGCGGTGCTTTTCCCTGATCCTGGGTAGAGGGCTGATCAACTAGTGCCACCATCCAGTCGGGAGTGGAGGATCTTTGTGAAGTTGATGAAGCCCAAGATACTATCGGTGTTGCACTGACCGATGGGGCCACAATGGATGAAGGCGGCTCAACAATCACAACATCATCGTCTTGATCGCTTGGAACATCAACTACCCCTGGAATCATTGGAGTGTCGGTCATTGCTAGAACTTCTAGAGCCAACAACGCAACAACTGGATCCGTCTGCATGATGACACGATCTGTGCTTGCCTCAAAAGCCCTCGCTGCCAAAGGCGCATCAAGCTAGGCTCTCTTCAGAGCTTGAGAAGGACATGCACCAATAGCACTCTTCCCTATGGCAGCTCGTTAGACTCGCTCTGCCGACAGTCTCATGACTGGTCTCATACCTACAAAAAGAAGAGAACATGTAAATACTTAGCTATGAAGTCAAAGATTTAAAGAGATGAAAAATAGCAAAAATCACTAAGTTATACCTATGATGGGAACCAGACCAAGATCGGCATCATACAAATTTTGATCTATCAACACCTCCTATTATCGAGGGACCTTCACATCCCTCAATCGAAAGAAGTCTTCCCGATTTCCCTCGTTTACTCGGTTATTGTCATCCAGTCCTATCCTGGGATATTCCTATGAAGAAGAAAAACCCTAGGTCGATGGAGAAGACATGAAGAAAAATTCATTCTTCCATCAATGTATAGAAGGAAGGCCAAGAATCAGATGCGGACCTTGTCTCGGGCCAAAAAACCACCAACCCATGGCCTTAGGGTGGGGTCGGAGAATAAAGAAAGCTCAAAACAATGATGGATGAGGGTTGGTCGGAATAAGATGACACAACAAAGCAAAAAAGATAATAAGCTAAATACCATTCAGTGCCAACTGAGCAGGATAGACCCTATAATAATCAAAATGATTCCAAACAAACTCTAGAATCGAGAATTGAAGATCGGCTCATAGGTCCTCAATGTAAACTGCAACCTAGCCGGAAGGAGGGAAATTCATCCTACTACTTGAACCAGGCACAAAGAGCTGAAACTACTCAAGGATGCGATACTGCTTTTAGAACCAGAGGACGACAGATTTGGACAAGGAAGAAACTTTCATGTCTGAACCCCGGAGGGAGTTGTTAATTGGATCACTGACTGATCATCCCAAGAAGTTGCTACATGTCTATCTACAAGATCTTCTCTAACCTTGGATTTTTTCTTTCTACTAGTACTTGCCATTATTAATGGCAGGAGAAATCGACAAGCAAATAGAGAAGATTGATGAGAAAAGAAACTATGCTACAAAGAAGACAAGCAAAGACATGGCAAGAAAGAGAAAATGAAAAGGACCAACCTAGAATCAAAAGGAGAACTTGACATAGAAAGGAGGAAGAAGATGGCCTAGGAACTCTTAGATGCAGGGGTGCCCTTAGTCGTAGCAGTGGAGTTCTTACTCACAGAAAAAAGATCGAAGTGAGCCAGCAGGGCCGACTTTATATAGAACTCCTTAATGGTCAAGATGACCTCGTTCAAATCCAAACTCTCTAAGATTTTGACACATGGCAACATGTGAATCGATCAGAGTTTAGACTTTTCGATGCACCTACCAATCGGTAATGACAATCCATGTGAATCGTCAAGAGCCAACAACTGTTCAACACAAGCAGCTCCACTCAGGATGAAATTAAATCAAATCAAATCACTCTATCATCTAGTTGATTACCACATTTAATAACTGTTGCCATGATTTGACACTCTCATGATGATTGCACGATCACCAAAATAATAAAATGGCTGAAAATTGTACGATCAATGAAATGATAAAATGGCTGACGGTTTTATTTCTCAGAAAATCATTAATACCCACAACCAAAACGGCCAAAAATCTGATGTAAAAATAGAAGATACATATACTCTCATTGCCCAAAGCATTAGGCCACTTTGGACTTGGGAGTGGGGGACAACTATTAGGATAATCAAATTTGCTATCCCGATTCATATTCAATAAGTGGCGTTCCCCAGACTATTCCCCAACTTGACATTGGCATCCGACCATACATCGACATAAAGTGGCCAAATGGTCCAATCGGTCAAGATTTAATAATTCGACATACCGATTGCTCAATCGATATTCATGTGCTGACTACCTACCAATTTTTGACTACTCGAGCTGATTGCTCAATGGTCGATTGTCAGCCAACAATCTCCGACCATCAACTCGGGAGCAATCCGACTTCCACTCAGTATCGAAGTGTCCAATTCATACTCGATTGATTTCTACCATGCCACCAATGATACTTTCAATGACTTTGACATCATCAACATTACAGACTTCCAGTCGATATGCAATAGTGGCATCGACCCCCAGTCGGTCCATCAAAAATTGGCTTCCATTCGGTATTCGATAATCACATCAACCCCCAGTTAGTCCATCAAAAATCGGCTTCTAGTTGGTATATGATAGTCTCACCGATAGCCAGTCGATATACGACAGGCGCACCGACCCCTAGTTGGTGTGTCAGAACTTGCAAGCACAAAAAGTGCGTAACGATTGTATCCATGACCATTCATGAGCAATAACTATCTTTGTGAGCATTAACCACCCATCCATGATCATAGTGCCGGAATAAGTGGGATCCATGTGCTCAACTATCATAGATGGTTATCGATGACTCTTCTATAAAAAGGAAGGTAAAGGAATAGGGAAGGGGAGGCCGATTCTTAGAGCCAAAACTCTATCATTTTAATTTCTCAATATTCTATTCGATCAATCCACTAACTTAAGCATCGGAGGGTCTCCATCGGACACCACTCTAGCCAGCAGACTTCATTTTGCAGGTCGCTCTTATTCAGAGAAGACACAAGGAACAGTCACATCCAGGATTGGTCTTAACACCTACTTTCACTCACATACAATACTAACTTCAACCTTAAATTATAGAAACTAAAAAAGAATCTATATAACACAAAGTTTAAAATGTCGTATAACTTCCCTAACTTCTTTTATTTATCCTTTTTTTATTATTGGACTCTTTTTCTTCAATTTTTTTTGTGAAAACTATGAATTTGGGAGAGAAGCATGTGAAACCACTGATACTGCTGAAATCTAAAGTCTACCCAAGGAACCAAAACTGAAGCCAAAACTAGGTTCTAAAAACTTGCTTATAACTACTCATAATATTTTATGATAAAAAGGTAAATGTATTTTATTTTTGTTTTACCCTAATTCTATCGTTTGTGTTTCCTTCATATTTTTTGTAGGCCTTGAATTATTTCCATTTGAAGGTATGACAATGAAATATGTTTTGATTGGTTATGTCATACCCCGAACCCAGCATCCAGATTGACCATACGATATGGCCATACACTCTCTAAGACAAGGTCCTATAGAATATACAAGGCCTTAAAATCCATCACAAATTTAATATCCATAAATAATAACGATCTCAATTCATAACAATTAGCAAAAATTATACAATTACAAACTTAATCATCCAATCTGGCATTAATAGTGCTCTATTTTTTCATCCTTTCATCCATGAATCCAAACCACAGCCAAGCATGAGCATTTGCAACTCTAAGAAGAACAAGAGAATTGGAAAGGATGAGCGTTATAGCCTAATAAAAATTCACACACACTCACACCAATATAAGAATGTAATTTGAAAATAATATATAAATGGTATCAAGAGAAAATATAAAATCACAAACTCTCATGTTAAGTATCCAATATAACTTAATATTGATATATGCAAAAATATGCATCATATACCATCAAATATCCATCTTTCTCTAAAGTTATATATCACACATATATCATTAAGTAAAACTCTTTTTACTTAATTATGGTTTTATGTCTTGTCATTCATATCCTATTAACATGATCCAGATCAATCAATAGTTGTCTTTAGAGTTTTGGACTAATTATGGTCATGCTCTAGTCCATGACTAGCAAACCCAAGTATCATATTCCTGCTCATGATGGCACTATTCTCAGTATCATATTCCTGCTCATGATGGACTATCCATATTGCCATGTTCCTGTCCATGGTAGGCTATCTATAATGTCATATTCTTACCTGTGGTGGGCTAGTCACAGTGCCATGTTCCTACTCATGACGGACTATTCACAGTGCCATATTTCTATTATAATAAGGCTATTCGTAATTTAACATGGCTAGTCCAAACATCCCCTTTTTAATTATCAACTTTTCAAATCTCAATCATGCTAATAAAATACTATATAGTATTATATTCTTTCAAGATTTTCAGTAGTTGGCATCATAATCCAAAATATCCATAAAGCCATCAATATTTGATGCAAGCATATTATAAGAAAAATATAAGTAGCCATACTGACAATCATGTATCCATAAAAAATAGCTACAAGAAATCAGAATCATGCAGTGCATAAGAAAATATGCATGTAAGTGATCGTGTCCAAGGACTCTTACTTTTATTAAAGATAGATATGAATATAGTGAACACCGACTTGTTCCTCGATCCATGAACCTAGGGGTATGTATTCCACTCAAAACCATCTTGTCTAAACAATTGCTCATCTATGGAATTAGGCTCTATCATTATAACAATCGTAAAATGAATGGTTTTCTTTCACTAGCCCAAAATCCCTGATCGTACAATGACTATCTAGGATGCCTCCTAGCATCGACCCTATTAGGGCATGGGTTAATCAAGTGAGCCATTTGTAACCAACTAGGGCACTTTGGTTTGAGATCGAGACAACTTGAACCATGTTGTACGTTCGACCTGAAGGAAGATTGTACAAGCCAATGACCACAGGTAACAGCCGACCCTATCAACAACCGAACATTGATCTGATAGATACAGACTGTAGCTCAGTAGAAACCGACCTAGACATCGGATAACATGGTCCAAAGGATTATAACCTCATGCATTCAACTATCCTTGAATTCAAACCAAGAATGCACCTTGATTCCATGTCGACCTCAAGCCACCAGCCATCTTAATGATGGGATTAGGTCATTAGATCTTCCAATGATTTTCAGAATATGGATAACTGGCGCCAACGACTAAAAACCATGATTTACATGTTAGTGGAAAGATTTTCTATCTAACTACCTATAATATTAGGGCCTGATGGCCTACCGGATTTAGATCTAACAACCTATAGCTCATCTCTATATGAAGAGATAACCCGGGGATCCAAAAGTGAGCAAATAATCCCAACCATAAAGAATAGTACCCACATTCTCTTCCCATTTTTTCTCTTCTTTCTTCTCTATTATCAAGCTTCGACTAACTTAAGTATAGGAGGATCCCCCACTAGAGCACCTTTGATGTGTGCAGATTTTCGTTGTAGATTTTTCCAAGAGGAAGTGCCTCTTTGAGCCTAGCCATAGGTTCATATCGATGGGCGATCGATGTTGGTCCGAAGGCTTGTAGTGATAGATTAGTGCTAAAGGAAGGACCCTTGTTACCCACTTTTTGAAGAAAAAAAGAAGATAATCAGAATTTGGATGCTGAACACTTCCATTGCTTCCTACCATCATTCATCCTGATGGAGCTAGCAGAACTCACCACCCCTAGTGATAGAATCGACTCTATCCATCATAGTAGCAGACCACCAATAATTCAGCATCTTGATCCAGTCCAGACGCTTAACACTGCCATCCAGCAGCTCCATTAGGTGGCAAAGAGATAGAATAAACAAGAGCCGATTCATCAAGCCACTCCATCATAGTGTAGCCATCGGTCCCATCCTAGGAGCCAAGAGCCTAGAGAGGCCTCTGCAGCACTCTCACCACTTCGCGTTGGCCATCCTTTAGTCCCCCTTGCCTCAACAAAGCTCTAAGAGAGTGGATCAATGGTATTGGGCTTCTGAGTCCTTGGGAGGAGACTCGATTTTGGGTACTCTCAGCACCTTAAGAGATCTTGACATGAAGATGACCTCAAGTGGAAGGTTTGTGAGATCAAGCGGAGGCTTGAATTGTATCTAGAGAGGGATCAAAAGCCTAATGACCATTTTAGCTTCAAGATGCATCCACCTTTCTCCCTAAGGATACTGGAGGAACTGATTCTACCTCGATTTAAGATACCACCGATGGAACCTTTTCACTAGTCCTCCAATTTGTTGGACCATATTGAGGGCTACTAGACCCTCATGATGCCTCAAGGAACCTCAAATGCCCTCCTCTTTCTTGCTTTTCCAGCCATGCTTTGAAAGTCAATATGAGCGTGGTACTTCGGTCTCCAACCAGGGACCATCAACTCCTTCGAGTAGCTTGGCAGATAGTTCATCACACAATTTGGCAGCAATCGACCCCGATAGACATACTCTGATAGCCTTTTCTCCATCCAGCAAAAAGAGAGGGAGTTGTTATACGACTATATGGCCCACTTCAATTCAGCCATGTTGGAAGTCCGCAACCTCAATGAAGAGATTATAATGTCAGCTCTGAAGAGAGAACTTTAGATACTTTTCTTCCTTGATAAGAGTTTTCTAAGGCACTATGTATTGGTGCATCACCTAGCTCTGATACCACATTGCGGAAGCTCCTGATCTTTAGCATGAACCTGAGAAGACCTTTGTCATTCTCTAAGGGCAGCAAGCCATCGATCTATCAATCTAGATCTATGATAGGGCACCTTCCTTCTTGGCCTTGAGGGAGGCGCCCCATTGGAGCGGCAACTCTAGAAAGAAGAGAGAAGAGAGATTGAGAAAAGAAAGATCGGTATTTCAATCTACGTTATGAAATCCTAATACATCCTATGTATTTATACATAGATATTAGGCCTAACCAAAAATTCTTCTAGCTAATCCAATACATGAAAGCACTCACCGAGCCCATGTACATCCATGCTCTCATCCCTTGGATCTAAACCCAATCCATACATAAGTTAGCCCCCTTAAGATCTTATTGGACCAAGCCTTAAGATCCAAACAAAAAATCTCGTCCAGTTTTATTCGCCATCGTCGAGCCAGCTCTATTAGTAGCCGAGCTGGCTCGACTGCATCTCGTCCAAATTTTATCTTTTGTCTGTCTGAGATAGTTAGTTTGACTGCACCTAGAGTTGGCTCGATCTCAATCCAAGCCAACTCAACTGCATATCCGAGCCAATCCGCTTGTGTGTCAGCCCCTTGTCTTGGCTGATTCTTCTCCTAACTTTGATCCTTTGCTCCACCTTGTGATCCAAGTCTTCGGAGCACCTACCAAATTTTTTTAAGATCCTCACATCTGAACCTCAAGTTCATGTAGGACTACACGTTGTCTTCATCCTAGGACAACATCTATCCTAGTCCTAGGACTCATACCCATCCTAGTCTTTCGAAGCCAACACCCTGGCTCCTTCTATGGCCTCCCAAGGCTTGGGAGCACCATAAATCCTAACAATCTCCATCATGATGTCCCAAGCCTTGGCAAATCCTAGTAATACTCTCCTGCATGATCTCATTGTTGCTGCGCATCCTGACAGCCTCTTGTGCAATCATCATCTCCGCCAATCCTCTTCAACTATTGTGCACCCTTAGAGACCTTTGGGATGACTGCCTCCATCACTAAAGACCTTGGCTTGCACCTATCCATCATTCTTGGAATTATAGGAATCCTTCTGCTTGGTAGCTGCATCAATTATTCTAAATTTTTTTTGAGATCCTGCAGCAATCCTATACCGACACTTGCTACATATCCTAACATGATCTTCTTAGAACTTCGTCAGTCTTTTCTGCATGTGCTACTCCACCTGAAACTGTGCATCTCCGACGTTGGTGTTAGCATATTGATCCTCCTACACTCCTCCACTCTAAACTCATGTCACATCTCCACCAATGAAGCCATTTTTGTCTAGTGCTCCACCTGAAATAGAAGTCCACCTGATGCCGTAGAAGGTCTTGACTCTGTAACTAAGTTTCTCGAGACCAACCACCTAACGCTGCACTGCTGGACTTACCGCTGCACCTCCAATACAGTCGCTATTCTTTCGGACCCTTCGTACTCTATGGATCCCTTCGAAGCTATCTCGGATACCTTCGCAACCCATGAGCACCTTCGAAACATATAGGAGCTTATCCAACTTCTCTGAATCCAGTGACTGAATCCTAAAAAATTTCATCCTAGTCTTCTTCTCTTCTACCCCTACACCAGCCATCACTTCAGTTGCACCCAGAGAAACTATAGCTCAAATCCTATCCTTAATTCAGACCCATCTATCTCATTTCAAAGCTCTTGAGACTTCCTGGCTCTTCCTGAGATCTGCTTTCGATCTTCCTGAGATGTCTTCTAACACTCTCTATTGAGATACCTATTGTTCCTACGGCTGCTTGGAGCCACAGTCATAGATCCGATCTCTTGCGTGAACCTATGTGTTAATCCAGCAAACTAAAGAAGATCTAAGAAAGATGAGAGAAGCTAGGGTTTTGGTGTTGGAACCAGAGAGAAGAGAGAAGAGAGTTAGAGAGAAAAGCTAAATTGTATTTCCTTCTTCTTGTAAAAGTTACAATATCCTGATTTATATATCCTAGAGTTTCCATATGAACCCTAATAAACTATAGCTTAAAAACTTTCTTAGGCTAACCCAATACATAAAAGCATTCACCGAGCCCAAGTCTCACATGCTCTCATCTCCTAGATCTAACCTAATCCATACATGAATTAGCCTCCTTAAGATCTCTCAAATCAAGCTTTAAGACCCTTAGGATCAATCCAGATCCTAACCCAAAATAGATCCTCGTATAACTCTATCCGCACATTGAGCCGACTCAGTCTCAACATTGATCCAGCTAAGTTCTACTTGGTCGACTCAGTCTGAAACTAAGCTGATCTAGTTCTATGCCATGCCAGCAATTTCGAATGCTCAGTTCTCTATTTTGCCTATGCTCTAAGACTTAGATGATCCAATTTTGGACTGAGCTGGCTAACCTACAGAAAATCTTCTTTCTATAGTCTTGATTCTCCGACTTTAATTCCTTGCTCCATCTTAAATTTTAGATCTCCGAAGCACCAACCAAGCCCCTTGAGGCTCTCAATACCTGAACCTCAAGCCCATGAAGAGCTACATGCCGCCTCCACCCTAGGATGACTCCTATCCTAGCCCTAGGACTACACCTATCCTAGCCTCCCTAGAGCCCTCACCTTGGCTCCGTCCATGGCCTTTCAAGGCTTGCAAGCACCACACCACCTACAATCTTCACCTTGGTGCACCCAAGCCTTGGCACACCTGACAACATCTTTTCGCACGATCCTACTATCCATGTATGTCTTGATAGCCTCTCATGCTCACCTTACTACTGTCATTCTTCTTCAACTACTGAGCTTCCTTTGAGGTCTTTGAGATGACCGCCTCCACCGCTGAAGTTCTTGGGTTGTTCCTCTGCACGACCTTTAGAGTTGTAGATATCCTTCTACTTGGCAGCTGCATCACTTGTCCTGAACTTTCCTGGAGATCATGTAATATTTCTTTACCAACACTCACCGCATATCCTAATGCTCCACCTGACACTGTTCCCTCAGAGCCACGCCTATCTCCCTGCACAATCCTCTCCACCTGAATCTATACAGCCCTGGCATTGGTATCGGGATATAGGTCCTCTCTCTATACCCCTCTGCTCTGAATCCATATCACAGCATCCTCCATCCATGAAGTCACCTCTGTTCGGTGCTCCATCTGAAACTAAAGTCCCCCTGATGCTGTAAAAGTCGACTCTATCTTTGAGTCTCCCAAGATCAATCATCCAATGCTGCACTACTGGCCCTACCACTATACCTCGAACACCATCGCTGTCCCTTCGGATCCTCTGTACTCTATAGAACTATCCAAAATCATCTCAGATACACCACACCCTACAGGCTCCTCTGAGACCATCAAGATTTCATCCGAATCTTTACTTTCAATAACTGTATTGATGGAATCTATGCTTTCTCCTTTCTTATACTTCTTTCAAAGTGGACACTTTCACTTAAAGTGCCCTGCTCTTCCACACTTGAAGTATCTCTTGGACCCCTTGCTATCCCTCTATTCACCCTTCTTCTTTTCTTTTTTGTACTTCTCTAAAACCACAAGACTCTCCTGGAAGACCTCCCTCTTCATCATCTGTTCTCACTGCTCATTGGACATGAGCACTGATACGATCTCCTCGTATACCAGTGTCTCCTTACCATACAGCAAAGTTATCACTAATGGATCGAAGCTTTCGGATAGCGAACACAGCAATAATAGACTCTTGTTCTCCTCTTCTAAATCCACCCCTATATTGAGCAAGTCCATGCTCATCCGATCGAATCACTGAATATGTTCTGCAACATTCTCGTCCTCCTACATCCGAAGGCTATACAGTTGCTTTTCCAGGATCAACTTGTTGCACATGTTCTTCTCCATATACAACTGCTGCAACCTCGACCATAATCCCTTGGGTATTCTCTTCTCTAACATCATATAAAATCTCATCCGCCAAACAAGCCCTAATCGTGGCACATGCCCTTTTCTCTAAGGACACCCACTCCTTATTTGTAATCTTCTCTGGCCTATCTTCCAAGGTCGAATCCAACCTCATCTGAACCAGCAGATCCTCAATCCTTATCATCCATATCATGAACTTTTCTTTCCATCAAACTTCTCTAATCCTACCTTCAACCCACTATTCTCCATGATCAATCCAAATCAAATAATAGTAAATAGATAGATCTGAGAAATACCATGACTAGGGATGGTGGACAGCAGCCTTATAATCTCTATCTTTCTCATGAAAACTGAAGAAAGTATTTAGATCTAAATCTCACTGCTTATCTCTACTTAAAACTGATCTTCTTCCTCCATGCTCAACCTTGCTCTGATACCAATTATTGTTCCTATGACTCCTCGAAACCATAGCCGTAGATCCGATCTCTTGCGTGAACCTGGGTGTTAATCCAGCAAACTAAAGAAGATCTAAGAAAGATGAGAGAAGCTAGAATTTTGGTGTTAAAACTAGAGAGAAGAGAGAAGAGAGTTAGGAAGAAAAGCTTAATTGTATTCTCTTCTTCTTGTAAAAATTATAATATGCTAATTTATATATCCTAGAGTTTCCACATGAATCCTAATAAATCATAGTTTAAAAACTTTCTTAGGCTAACCTAATACATGAAAGCACTCACCGAGCCCAAGTCTCACATACTCTCATCCCCTGGATCTAATCCCAACCCATACATGAATTATCCCTTTAAGATCTCTCAAATCAGTTCTTAAGACCCCTAGAATCAATCCAGATCCTAGTCCAAAATAGATCCTCATGTAACTCTGTCCGCGCATTGAGCCGGCTCAGTCTCAGCACTGAGCTAGCTAAGTTTCACTAGATTGGCTCAGTCTGAAACTGAGCCGACCTAGTTCTGTGCCATGCCAGCGGTCCCAAACGCTCAGCTCTTTATTTTGCCTATGCTCTGAAACTTAGCCGATCCAATTTTGAACTGAGCCGGCTAACCTACAGAAAATCTTCTTTTTATAGTCTTGATTTTTTGACTTTGATTCTTTGCTCCACCTTGAATCTCATATCTCCGAAGCACCAACGAAGTTCCTTGAGGCCCTCAATATCCAAACCTCAAGCCCGTGAAGAGCTACATGCCGCCTCCATCCTAGGATAACTTTTGTCCTAGTCCTAGGATCATACTTATCCTAGCCTCTCCAGAGCCCTCACCCTGGCTCCGCTTGTAGCCTCCCAAAGCTTGAGAGCACCATACCACCTACAATACCTTCCTCGACTGCTGCACCATCGAGTCTTTCTCAGTCCCGTGCCTCCAGAAAAATACTACTATAGCACTCCAACGCTTTCTGTCATGTCTCGACACCACCTTCTCATAGGTATCCAGATCTTCTCTTGCTGCACATAAACTATCCTCCACCTGAACCGCAACTCTTCTTGATACTCCTATAGAAGAAATCTGATCCAAGATTAGCCATTCAGTCCTAACCTACTGGATCTTCATAGATCATCCATCTTCATCATCTTTAAGGCTTTACAAATTTATGCTCTGATCAAATTGTTGAATGCATTTCCAACTACTTCTTCCATCTTCCTGCAATCGAAGGATGTATAGTCGCTTCTTTAGCTTTTCTTCGATCATTTATCTCTTAAAAAATCTCTCTTCATCCACCAAACAGCCCCACACTGTCCATCTTCCTAGAGAATCCTATCACCCATCATACATTCCGATCTCTCCAACCAAGATCGATCAAAAAATCATGCATCCAAACCTTTCTCCCCCAAAAAAATTCTTTTCATTAATCCTCTCAGCCTCCACCTTTAACCCACTGCTTTCGGCTGTCCAAACCATAGCAATAATAAAGGTAGATCCAAGACATACCATGGAATACTTGTGTGAATTTTTGATTTCTTTCTGTATGACTTCTCCTTCGCTTTCATGCACCATCAGACTCTGATACCAAATATTGGTGCATCATCATGGCATCATCTAACTCTAATACCATATTATAGAAACTCCTGATCTTTAGTATGGATCTAAGGAGACCTTTGACATTCTCTAAGAGCAACAAACCATCGATCTACCAATCTAGATCTGTGATGGAGAGTCTTCCTCCTTGATCTTGAGGGAGGTGCCCTCTTAGGATGGCAACTCTAAAAAGAAGAGAGAAGAGAGATTGAGGAAGAAAAGATCTATATTTCAATCCACGTTATAAAATTCTAATATATCCTATGTATTTATACATAGATATTAGGCCTGACCAAAAACTTTTCTAGCTAATCCAATATATGAAAGCACTCACCAAGTTCATATACACCCATGTCTTCCATGCTCTCATCCCCTAGATCTAAACCCGGTCCATACATGAGTTAGCCCTCTTAAGATCTTATTGGACCAGTCCTTGAGATCCAAATAGAAAATTCCATCCAATTCTGTTCGCCATCGTCGAGCCTGCTCTATCAGTAGCCGAGCTGGCTCGGCTGCATCTCATCCAAATTCTTTCTTCTGTCTGCTTGAGATAGCCGACTCGATTATGCCCTGAGTCAACTCAATCTCAGCTCGAGCCAGCTCGACTACGTATCTGAGCTAGCCCGTCTGTGTGTCAACCCCTTATCTTGGTAGGTTCTTCTCTTGACTTTGGTCCTTTGCTCCACCTTGTAACTTAGATCTTCATAGTATCTACCAAATCTCCTCAAGATTCTCACATTTGAACCTCGAGCCCGTGTAGGGCTATACATCATCTTTATCCTAGGATAATATCTGTCTTAGCCCTAAGACTCATACCCATCCTAGTCTCTTGGAGCCAACATCCTGGCTCCTTCTATGACCTCTCAAGACTTCGAAGCACCATAATTCCTTACAATATGCCGACCTCCTTGCTTGTGCTCAAAAGTATGCATAGGCTAAGGAAGCAACTGCCATCCACCAACAGGATGAGAAAAATAAGAAAGAAGTAAATAAGAAGTGCTCCTAGGAGAACCCCCGGGGACCTTGGTGTGAAGTCGAGTCCTCCTTCTAATCAAAGAACCCAAGGCCAAGGAGCCCACCTCATCAATTTGACATCTATACCCCCTTATCCACACCTCGATCCCAAATTTTCATGAAGAATCAAGAGAGAAATACCTCCATCGACCAGAGCCAATGAAAGCACCGCTAATGAGGCAAAATCAAAATAAGTACTATCAATTTTATTGTGATGTTGGCCACAACACCAAAGAGTGCCACTAATTAAATGACAAGATCAAAGCCTTAATTCGAAGAGAGTACCTCAAGAAGTACATCCAAGAATGATAAGATCAAATAATCGAATAGCTGTCTCGACACAAACCCTAGAAGGAGGACCACACTAACCACTCAATAGCTGATATCATCAACATGATCTTGGAGTTCACCGGGAGTAGGTAGAGACAGGAACCTTGACAAGCTACCATGCAATTGACTTTCCTAGTGGTTCAGGTTCCATCCATCTACAATACCATAATTGGTCACCCCTGACTCAACGCACTCTAGAAAATAGTATCGACGTACCATCTCTTAGTAAGATTCCCAATAGTGAAAAAGATCAGTGAGATCCGAGGAGATCAGTTGCTAGCCTATCAATGCTTCATGGCTTTCATAAAAGGGAATAAGCTTGTGGAATCTCTACTAATCGAGAACCTCGACCATTAATAAGAGCTCAAAGAAGACCAAGGTGAGCGTATTGAATATCTAGAGTATGTTGCTCTAGGAGGAGATCCAACCAGGATTATCTAAATTGGGACCATGCTACCAACCGACCTACGAGTGTCCTTGCTATAGCTCTTGCAAGCAAATGCCAATATCTTCACCTGATCGGCATCTGACATGCTGGCTATCCCTCCCAAAATTATTATTCACAAGCTAAATACTGACCATGGACATCATCTAGTCTGGCAAAAGAAGAAAAGCTTTGCACCAAATCGACAGCGGGCGGTGGATGAGGAGGTAGACAAACTTTTGATGATGGACGTCATCCAGGAGGTCCATTATCCTGATTAGCTGGTAAATGTGATGATGGTGAAAAAAGCTAACAGCAAGTGGAGGATATGCATCAACTACATCAACCTGATCAACAAAGCTTATCCAAAGATCATTTTTCACTGCCATGGATTGGTTAGCTCGTATATGCTACCTCAATACACAAACTTCTAAGCTTTATGGACACCTTATTTGGATATAATCAGATCTGAATGGCATCAAAGGATAAGGAAAAGTTGATATTCATCATCAACAAAGGTTTATATTATTATAAGGTAATGTTGTTTGGGTTAAAAAATGCAAGTGCGATGTATTAGTGCCTTGTCAACAAGATGTTCAAAAACTAGGTTGGCCGCAATATTGAGATGTATGTGTATGATATGTTGGTAAAAAGCACTGAAGCAGATAGGCATGTAGCTAACTTAAAGGAAGCCTTCAAGAAATCTAGGTGGCACTGGATGAAACTCAATCCTACAAAGTACATCTTCAGAGCTACCTCGAAAAAATTCCTAGGATTTATGATTACGCAGCAAGAAATCAAAGTGAACCCAGAGAAAATCTGAGTAGCCCTTAAAATGAAGCATCTGGCCTCAAAAAAAGGATGTACAGTGCCTCATGAGGAGAATAACTGCCCTCGATTGATTTGTCTCAAAGTCAATTGAAAGATGCCTTTCCTTCTTTAAAGCCCTACCCCAAGCTAAGGACCTTGAGTGGATGGAGGAGTGCCAAGCTACGTTTGAGGATCTCAAGAGCTACCCTATCACCATCTTTGCTATCCAAACTAGATTCAGGCAAAATCCTGTACCTATATTTAGCTATTTCACCTTTTGCAGTCAGTTCGATGATGATCCGAGAAGAAGGGAAGGTCTAGAGGCTAAGCCACTATATGAGCAACATGTTGTAAGATACTGAGACTAGGTATTCCAGATTGGAGAAGACTATCCTTATCTTTGTTATCTTGGCTCGATGACTCCGACCTTATTTCCAAGCCATTTGGTGGTAGTTTCGACCAACCGACCACTGAAGGTCATCTTGCAAAGGCTCGACACCTCAAGATGAATGGCAAAATGTATGATTGAGCATCGCAAGTTCAGCATTAAGTATCGGCCCTGGTCCTCCATGAAGTCTTAAGTCCTAGCAAACTTTGTTGTTGAGAACACTATTCTCGAGGAAGGAATAACCCCAAAGGAATATAGAGAAAAAGGTCAGCGAGCCCCAGAAAATCTTACATATTGATGGAGCCTCCAATTCTTAAGACAATGGGGCTGGACTCATTCTCACCTATCCAAATGGGGTTGTGATCGAATACACATTATGGTTTGGTTTCAATGCCTCAAATAATGTAGCCAAGTATGAGGCACTAATTACTGGCCTCAATATTGCTAGCGAGCTTGGGGTGAAAAAACTCAGAGCCTTCACCAACTCCCAATTATTAGTTGCCAACCATGTTCAGAAAGAGTATGAGGCTCGAGAGCCAGCGATGATTATCTACAAAAAATCAGAGAGCTAACCTCAGCTTTTTAGAAGTTTGAAGTTCAGTAGATACCAAAGATCAAGAATGCTTTGATAGATATGCTATCTCGATTAGCGATCTCGAGGGGCACTAAGCTCAACTAAAAGGTTCTTATTGAGCACATGAAATGATCTAGCATCGAAGATCTATCCATAGTCATGCAAGTCGATCATGAGCCCTGCTAGATGGATCCACTCATGAGTTATCTTACTAGTACCATCCTTCCTTCAAACCTTGCAAAAGCTTAAAAGGTCAAGCAGCAAGCCTCCTAGCATGTCATCCTTGAAGGAAAGCTGCACAAAAGGTTATACTCCCTCCCTCTGCTCAAATGACTTCGGCCCTCTAAAGCTGACTATGCTCTTCAAGAGTTACATAAAGAAATTTATGAGTCATCTGAGGATAGATCACTAGCCTATAAAGTGCTCCAATAGGGATACTACTGATCGATCTTATAGCAAGATGCTATCAAGCTTATCAACAAGTGCGATCGATGTCAAAGGTACATTAATATTCAACATCAATTTATAGTCAAGCTCACACCAATCTCCATGCCCTAGCCATTTGCTCAGTGGAGAATCAACATCTTTCATTTTCTTCCCACTAGCAATCGAACAAAGAAAGTTTCTCATTTTCACCAATTAGTACTTTATAAAGTGGGTTGAAGGTGAGCCCTCGGTGCAAATCATCAAGAAGAAAGTCCAAGACTTTATCTAGAAGTCAATCATTTGCCTTGGACCTTTTCATGCCATTACCACTAATAATGGATGGCAATTTGATAATCCAAATTTCAAGAAGTTCTGTTTGGAGCTTCACATCGACTAAAGGCTCACTTCGGTTGGACACTTGCAATCTAATAGAGAAGCTAAGATAACTAACCAAACTATTTTATAGAGTCTGAAAATGATGCTAAATTAACCCAAAGGACTCTAGATAGAAAAGCTTTATAGCATCCTCCGAGCCTACCAAACCACACCTCGAGTTCGAACTGGAGAACTACAATGAATAAGCCAATTCTGATCGACTATGAGCAAACCTTGATCTATTAAAGGAGAGAGGGGATCAAGCTCGGAATAGAATGGCTTCGTATCAACAGTAGGTAACCTGCTACCACAATGCCAGGGTCAAACTGAAGGTCTTTTGACCCAATGATCTCATGCTTTGGTGAGTTGAGGTGTCCTAGCCCACCGAGCAAGACAAGCTATCCCCTAACTGAGAAGACCGCTATTTGATCTTAGAGATCATTCAATTAGAAGTCTACAGGCTAGAAGAGCTCGACGGCAAGGCCATACCCCAAACTTGGAATGCTAAAACCTAAGGATGTATCATTAATAAGCTTCTAAGCCTATATTATTAAAAAATCAATAAAATATACATTGCCCTTCTTAATTATCTTTCAAGAAAATCTTTCAGCGTGTAAAGAATTGGATCGAACTGATCTAAAAACACACTTGGACCAGCTGGGACCTCAAGGGGAGGAAGGCTAGAGATACATTTGTCAATAGAAGACACCCAAGCTCTAGCCCGAACCTCCACCAAGCTAGTATATCAGCACCTCAGAGATATCCCAACTTCAATTTGGACATATACTGAGCTGGTGTACCGGCACCTTAGAGTTTCCCCAGCTCCTACTTGGACCTCCATCAAGCCGGCACACCAGCACCTCGAAGATATCTTGGCTTTAACCTAGACCTCCACTAAGCTGGCACACTAGTATCTCAGAGATATCCTGACTTTGATTTGGACCTCCATCAAGCCGACATACAGTTACCTCAAAAATATCCCAACTCTGACCTGGACCTCCATTAAGACGGCATACTGACACCTCGAAGATATCTTGACTTTAGCCTGGACCTCCATCAAGCCATGTATCAACTCCCTAGAGATATCCCAACTCCTATCTGAACCTCTACCAAGTCAGCATACCGATACCTCAAAGATATCTTGGCTTTGGTTAGGACCTCTGATCTCAAGAATCAATGATCGACTTAAATCTGACCATAGGTCCAGGTAATGCCCAAAGGCAATGCATGGTCACATAAAAGCCCTGGCTCTGGCTTGGAGATCAACCTCAAAAACACCAAACAATAACTACTTCAGCCAAGCATACCATACTTGTATTGATGGCCAACCCCCAGGGCTAATTCGAGCCCTCACTTTGTCCCAAACCTGAGTCCACCTTGATGACTAGCCTTAAAAAGACTAAACCTGACTTTGGTTCTCTTTCGGACCAAAATTCAGTCAAATTATGTGATGAAAATCTATCTACGATCTCAAAGACTAAAACATCTCAAGCAGCAAAAGAGCAAAGCAACAATAAAGTACAAAAATAAGACTCTTTTCATTCAAAAGAAATGATGTTACATTCACTTCAGTTGTAGATCCAAAGTACAAAAGCAAAATGATACAAACTTGAGAAGCCATGACCTCAACTTCAAACTTGGAGACCGCTCTAAGTAGATCTTCAGCTATTAGGCCTTCCCCAAGCTAGAGTTTTACCACCTACAAAACTACGATCTCTATTTATGCAGGGATGGTTGGTATCATCTTGTATCACTGCACCAGATCAGCATTAAGGCTCACAACTGATGATCTGCAAGAGCATTAGTTAGGGAAATGGGCTTGGTGGCTGGTGTGGCGTTTGAAGCTAGACCAATGTTTGCTCTACCAACCTTGGCCTCATACTCTGGATTCATCTCCAACAGTATTGCCGAGGTAGGAGCAACACCTACCCCACTATTCTCTGCCTAGTCTATCCAAGTTGCCACTGAGGAAGTGATGCCAGTATCCATGCCATCTTCCTCAGTCTCGTCTCTTCTCTCCTCGGGGTTCAAGTGATCTACATCAACTCCTAGAAAGAGTTGAGCCACCTAAGCCTTACATAAGTAGAAACCCATGGTGAAGGTAGATGTGGAGCCCTCTTTGATCTACACCTTGAATACCTCTAAGGCCTTGTACTCCACCGTGGCCTCTATCTTAACCTTAGCAATAGCCGACGACTTCTCCTCGATAGCCTTCTCTTTGCTCATGACGTGTTCGACCATGGCCACCCTCCGAGTTGCTATGGCTATCATCAATTTTCTCTCCAATTTGGCAACCTTCTTCGATTGGATATCAGCCACCACGTTCTCATAGGTAACCTTTCCCTTGAGAATCTCCATCTTGACATTAGCCTCTTAAAGCTCAAACAAGGCCTAAGAGGCCTTCAACTCGGCATTTAGGGCTCAGACCTCGGTAGCTTGGACCTCACCCTCCAACTTCTGCCTTAGATCATGAAAGTTCAAAATTCCTTTGCTAAGCATAATAAAGTTGTGGGAAGCTATAAAAAAAAATGTTATGGTCATCAAGGTCAAAAAAGACCTAACTTAAAAGAAAGAAAGAAAGAAGAAAGGAAAAAAGAAAAGGAAGAAGGCTTACCATAGGGAGATGGAGAAGCCCGAGCTTACGATCACCACCACATGGTAGGACTTGCTCATCACCAATCCGCTGGCAAGAGAATCATCTATATTAGCTCTCAAACAAGCTGAGCATCCATAAGTCTGGAGTCAGATCTTCGGACCATCTTCATCAAACTAAGGAGCTCCTCCTCAATCCTAGATGAGGAGGGTCCAACCTCGATCCTTGCTACAGAAGAGCCTAGGGTGAAAGGAGACAGCACGACCCTCAATACTAGAGTTGGCACCAAAAGAGGAGAAGGGCCACGGCATGCTGCTAGACTCTGAGCCCGGCCCCTCTTCGGGGAGGCTGGTGGAGCTGACCTCAGTGGTGCCATGGGGACAACCTCCAGCTCATCGTCGACCTCCAACAGCTCATTATTGAAAGATCCCAAAGTCGATATCGGCTTGGGTGGAGGAACAGCCACCCATCGCTTCTTCTTTAATGTCGAAGCTTCACCGGTAGAAGAGCTCGACCTCTTCTTCAAGAAAAATTTGTAATGACTCCAAGGTCGGCCTCATCACTGCAATAGCAAACAAAAAGTTAGTGCTCTTTCAAATAAGAAAGCAAAACCAAAACTAAAGACCAAGCCAAGAAGATTGGCTATGTCCTAAGGATTGATCGAGTTGATACCAACATCAAAGCCAGCTTGGATAGGAGCTCCTTCAACAAAGGAATTTCCATGCATCATAGTTTATGAAAATGCTCCTTATCCTTAAGGAGCGGCTCAGCATACTTATTCTAGGAGCTCTACAGATGCCTCCAGATTTAGTTGATGTCCTATGGAAGATCGGAAGAGATAAAGAAGAAACGACTTTTCCAACTATGGATAGAAGAAAGCAACTCCATAATAAAATGGTAGTTCCTATGAGTAGTGAAGTACCACCAACCATTACTTTAGGAGTGCCTCTTCAAAGTGAAGAATGCTTAAAACAGCAAGCACCTTGGCTCAGTCTTAATTAGGTCATGGAGAATAATAAAAGCTATAATAATTCAAACACTATTCGAGCTGATCTAGGCAAAGACGAGCCGACAAAAGTCAAGAAGATTGAAAATGAATGGATGAAAGAAAAACTAAAATCCAGCTCAGAGAAATTATTCACAAATCATGAGCCACCTCTCAAAAGCATCAATCATCCAACCTGCCCGATCAGGCAATTCCAACTAAAATCGATCAGAAAATCGATACTAAGCTTGGATTTTTTTTCAGATCAGATTAAGTAAGGGAAGATCTCTCTGCTTCTAACCCATGCTTAAGAACATCTAAACTAGATGGTTCAGACTGAGTCGGAAGATCTAGAGCAGCAAAGGTTCGAGGTTCCATCCCGAACTCGACCTAAGGATGAAATGACCAAGAGCCCTGGCCAGCCCAAAGGTCCTCATCCTAGGTCTCACTATTGTCGGATTCCATCTCGATCAAAGAAAAGATAAAAATAGAAAGAAAATGCAAGAAAAATAGAGGACCAAGGTAGGAAACTTGGAAAACAAAACAAATAGAGGATCCAAAGAAAGAAATCCGAAATAGCCATAGGGGAAAAAAAGGTGCAAGAAAGAAAGGAGTAGCTGAAAAAGGCCCATCAGATAGTCGATAATAGCCTCAAAGGTGATTACTAAAAGCCCTGCAAATGACAGACGATGATGAAGAAACCTCCCGACAGCTATGGAAGCTGAACACCTAGAGAAGGAATAGTGGAAGGTGCAAAATGAGCAAAGGAACATCAGTATTTATAGCCACACCTACAGCTTGGATCAATCTGATGGTTTGATGCAGATGTTGACATGTGTCAGCTCCGATCAATGTAGTAATCCATAGTGATTGCACAAAATGTGTATCCTATCACGTGTCAATTCCAGATACAGCGTGATGGCAACCAAGGGATCCTTGGAATCAAATGTTTTAAATGATCCTAGCATGCCATCTCACTTCTCATTTTTTCATAATTGCAGCATTTCAGCTGAAGCATCACCTTGGGAGCCAATGCCCGAGACACTCTACACAATAATAGTGGCACGAGTCTTAACATGAACCTGAAGCCAACCTCTGATATGCTTGATAATTATAAAATAGATCTCTTGATAAACTACTCCCATCATTCAAAGTAAGCAAGCTACTTCGGACTTGAGAATGGGGCAAGTGTTGGGCCATGGATCATTCAGGTGAGCCTTTTCTTGTCAACTAGGATACTTCTTCACAAGGTCGAGACAACTTGAATCATATCGTAAGTTTGATTCGGGGGGAGATTGTATAAGCCAATGACCCTAGGTAATAGCCAATCCCATCACCAACTAAACATCAATCTGGGAGATACAAACTCCAGCTTAGCGAAAGCTGATCTAGACATCAAATAACACCATCTTAAGAATGATAACATCATACATTCAACTATCCTCAGATTCAAACTAAGCATACACCCCGGGTGCTATGCGGACCTCAAGTCGCTAGCCATCTCAATAGCAGGGTTAGGTCATTAGAATCTCCTAACAGTTTTCAAAATATGGACAACTGGCGTCATAACTAACAAACATGATTTATAAATTAGTAGATGAATTTTCTATCCTAACAGTCTATCTGATTAAGATCTAACAACTTCGATATTAGGGCCTGACGGTCTAACAGATTTAGGCATAAAAGTCTATAGCTCCATTTCTATATAAAGAGGTAATCAGAGGATCCAAGGATAAACAAGCAATCACACCCATAGAGAACAGTACCCATACTCCTTTCCTATTTTTTTTTTCTTCTCTATTTTCATGCTCAAGCTAACTATAAGCATCGGAGGGTTTCCCACCAGAGCACCTCCGACGTATGTGGACTTTCATTGCATGTTTTCTTAGGAGGAAGCACCTCTTCAACCAGATTCACATCGATGGGCGATCAATGTTGGTCCAGAGGCTTACAACCCAAATCCATCATGTACTTGGACCCTCCATTGGTCTCTAAGGTATCAAGAAAGTAGAGAGAGAAAAGAGAAGAGAGAATATTTATGTATTTTCTTATTTTTTCCTCTCTCATTTTCTTCTTCTTCATGAAAAACCAAGAGAAGGGAGAAAAAGGTTCTAGAGCTCACTACACCCATGGTGGTTACCTCTTGTTAGTGGAGACAGTGACTCTGGTCTTCGGCAATCCAAGCATGGCCACGGTCTATTTATTTACTTATTTTTCCCCTCTCTCATTTTCTTCTTCTTCATGAAAAAACAAGGGAAAAGAGAAAAAGGTTTTAGAGCCGACTACACTCATGGTGGTTACCTCTTGGTAGTGGAGATAGTAGCTCTAGTCCTTGGCAGTCCGAGCATGGCCATGGTCGACAACCGTGGCCAACTTGGTAAAAGAAGAGAAGTAGAAAAAATAGAAAAAAAAGAAAAAGCTCTTGATCAACCGCACTCATGGTAGCAACCCCCCCATGAAAGCAATGGCGACGACCTTAACCATGGCCATGGGCGGTGTTGGTCAATGAAACCAAAACAAGAAAAGAAGGCATGGAACAAGAGAGATCCTATTCATGCTCAATCTGGTGGCTCACCAAACCAAATCCGAATGAGGGCAACAAGTAGAAGACCGGAAAAAGGAGAAGAAGGTGAAGGGTGCCGTCTTGGTCTGACAAAGCCAAAAAGGAGATCCAGCGATCTTTCTCTAAAGCAACCCAAGAAAAACTTCCAAAGAAACTTAGAAAAATGATAAAAGCTCTTCAAGAAAGTAGGGTGGAGTCCAAAGGAGGATGGCATCAATTTATGGTTAAATCATCTAGGACTTTCGAACCAAAATAGATAGGCTAATTATCCTGATCTCGTTGAAAACAGGGGAGAAGAAGACTTCCAATTAAGATCTTCTTCCCCCTCTTATCACGTGCTATGCGCATGAAACCCATGTCCGGGCCTCTTCAGGCCGGCCCATGGGCAAATAGTTGGGTATTAGGTTGTGCGCGGTGCAATAATTTCCTTCTAATTTCCTTCCCACTTTATTGGGATGGACAAGAATGCAGTAGAGGGGTGCACAAAATAAAAAGGAGCTTTACTTTGTTGATTTTTTTATTATTATCAATCATGAAACTTTATGGCGGCATTGATGGTCTGGTGCCATTGATGGTTCACAATGTTGTTAACATTTTTCTGTCATTAAAAAAAAAAAAAAAGTTAAAAGCTCTTTACTAAATACTGTAGTTGTTTCTGGAATGGGTACATTAATTTCTTAGCCATATTATCAATTTAGCCTGCATCTTGAGGGCCTTGCTGGAAGGTTTGAGCAACATCTTGTGATGGATGTCATCAGATTCAGTCAGCTTGTTAGAGCTGCTGCTGAATCATTTTCCTACAGAAATCACTTTTCTGCATGACTTTTTTTTGGAGACCTGTTGCTATTCGCTATGTTGCTTTAGATTGGAAAGCCTTTTTGTAATCCTGGCTGCATTAGCTCAGATGAATTGTCCTTTATTTTCTTGGAATTAGATTCAGCAAGCTTGCGAGAGCTGCTTCTGAATCATTGTGGCATAAAAGTCACCTTTCTCCGTTACCTTTTTTTTTTTTTTTTTTTTTTTTTTTTGAGACGTGCTTTTTTCTTTTTTTTTTTTTGGTGAGAGTTTTTGAGACTTGTATTATTCCGTATTTTTGCTTTATGTTTTAGCACTTGATACTTGGAACATGACAAGCATTTAAACAGATTAGTTTGAACCATGCAAGCTAGGAACGGCAATTCTAGTTGATCCACTTAGATATCCAATTCAGTCCAATCTAAATGAGATAAGTTTTATCCAATCGAATTAAAATTTGAGGAGGTATGAGTTTATTATAGCCCGATTTATGTCCGATCCACTTGATTGGCCCAACCAAAATTTGGCCCAGCCAATTTGATCTGCATGTGCTTCACGCATGAGGAGTTGGTGGGGGGTGTTTCTCCTCTATAAATAAGGACTCAGGTTCTCTTCAAAATCTTATTGCTAACATCAGTAAGCAGCAGTCCTTTATTTCCTTCTTCCTTGTTGTGCTCATTATTGCCATGAAAATTCCTCATCGGGCATGACATGTGAGCTTCTCCTCTCCTTGGATTCTCATGTTCCCATAATTTCCTATTAAGGAACGTCACCGTCTGCTCAATTCCGGTGAGAAATCATTGATATCTTGACCAAATATAACCTCTCCTATATTCGTTCTTCTTCTACTTTCCATCTGGCCAACCATCAGCACCATGGATGTTGCCTCCACCATTGCCAAACATGGCTGTTCTTAGGTTGCTAAGGGCTAAAGCCACCAGGGTGGCTAGAATTGAGGGCTAGAACCGCCGGGGTGGCTGGCCCAGAACCCTTAACCTATTTTTCTTTTTTTCTCGTTTTTCCTCCCATTTTCTCCCTGTTGGTCTAGCATCGTCACCAGATGCTACGGCCGACCGTTGCACTAGGTCGTGGCCACCCTTCACTTATTGGTCTTGACCATGACTTAAGGAAAGGGAGAGAGATGAGATCTTCCCTATTTAGAGAAGTAGAGAGTCTTTCTCTCTCTTGCTCTCTCTCTCTCTCATTCCTGTCTCTGCATGGTTATGTAATTAAGTGAAAGGTTCTGGACTCTTGTTTTTTGAATCTCAAATTGGCCCAAGTAGGAGGTTCTGGACCGGTATTAATACGACCATCCACTATATTTTTCAATTTTTCTCCATCCTTATTTTCATTGAATGCTATTATTGGCAATATTTGTTATATCATCTTTAAATTGATTTGATTCTTCTTCATAATCTATTGATCGAGTCTTCATCCAAGTAGTTATGTCCATTCTCTCTCGTAATCTTTCCATCATGATAACAGCCATTTTATAATTTTTCTTAGTTATTAGATTTAGCTATGTATGGGAGCAATCATTGGACAAAAAGATATTGAGTAATTTTAAATTGATGCTAAAATCTATAAATCAAAATAAATTTTTAAATCTTTATTTCTTATTTAGTCATGCTTTAATTACGTAGGTTGAGAAATTAAGATTAAGAGTAATTTGGATATTAAAATTTTGAAAATAAAAATTTAATATTAATATATTACTTTTTATGTTGATAGTTGATCGAGGATTTGTTAGAATTATATTATTGATTGGACATATTAGTCGCAGACTGGTAAAGCCTGATTCAGAGTTTATCATCAATAGAGGTAATACTACAAGAAAGTGAATCATTAGCGACGGCAAATTTTTCATCGGTAATAATCATTTTTACCGACAACCAATGGCAACCAAAAGAAAAGCTATCGCAAAAAAAAAAAAAAAGCAATAACTTTTTTGGTTTTTAGCAACTCTTATATGCGTCACTAATAACTAATAAAATTTTTTGACTAGTAAGCTTATTAACGATGAAGGGATTCTATTAGCGATGGCAAAAGCCATTGCTAATAAATTGTATTAGCGACGGCTCAAGGCGTTGCTAATAACTAGTATTTTTTTTTAATTTGACCGACAAGCTTATTACCGATGGAGAATTATTGGCGATGACATATAACCATCACTAATAATAATTTTTTTATTTTTTAAAGAAATAGTAATAGCGACAAAGCTATAGCCATTACTAATAACCTCTAATTTTTTTCGCCATTAATTGCCCGCACCCACCCCTCGGTCTTTACCCTTCTCACTTGGCTCCCCCCTGGTGACTGAACAAACAACCACCCCCCCCCACCCCAACCACCCTTTTGTTCTCTCCTTTGTGTTCACCTCCCCCCATCGCCTCAATTTTATCTCCTCATCGATGACCAACCAATCCACCTCCTCTCCCCTCTCTCGGTTCCTAGTAGCATGTCACCAACCTTGCCCTTCACTGTCGGAGTCCCCCCACCAATGTCCACGCGCCACCGCCCCACTTATCGAATCCGCCGCCCCCTTCAGATCTTCCGCTTTTTGCCGAATCCCCTCTCCCTATGCTGTGACGCCCCCTTGTGATTTGCCGCCCCCTTGGTGGATCCGCTACCTCCCTTACCGTTGATGACCCTTTAATTATCGAATCCGCCGCCCCTCTTGCCATATCCGCATCCCCATGTTGGATCGTCGTCCCTGCAGTGTTGTTCCTACCTCCGCGGACCTATTATTTTGGTGAGTATTGGTGACAGCTCGAAGATGGTCGTAGCTAAAAGTCTTTTTATTTTAATATATTAATTAATTTTAATTAGATATTTAATTAATTTATTAATTATATATTAATTTATTTAATTAATTAGATATTTTATTTAACTATGATAAATATTTTGAATGGTTGATTTTTAATTAATGATCCTTTTTAAAACTATGGATGCAAATGGATCGGATTGGACTAGATCATGGATAACCCAAATCTTATCCGGTTTCTTGATCAGGTCTAAATATTGGATCCAAAATCAATCCAATTAAGGATCGGATCAAGTCTGATCGGGTTGGATCCATGATCAAATTTTTTGACCCAATGGATCATTTGGATTGGATCAGGTCCATACATAACCCAGCTCCAATCCATAAAATACGGATTCTATTCAGGTCCGAATTTAGGTAGGTTCGGGTCCAATCCGTTAAAGTATCTTCGATCAAAATTAACATTAATATAACATAGGAACAAAGAGAGATGAGGGATGGGTTCGAGTCAAGTTAAATTGGATTGAATCATTTATTTTAAGATCCAAATCAACCAAAAGTCTATGCGAATCAAGTTGGATCGGATCAAAATTCAGTAAATCCAGACCTGACCAAAAAAATAAAATGAATCTAATTTTAAAACCCGATCGGATCCATAGGTTTTTTTAAAATGGTTCGGATTGGGTCTACGTGGATCGAATCGAGTCAGGTCATGGGTCAACCCGACCTATTTTATTGTCCAAGAATGGCTACCCAAGAGGAGGGATAAATTGGATATTTAAAAATTTAAACTATGAATATGCTGAATTTTAATGCTATGTGCTTGGTGAAATAAAGTAAAACACAAGTATAGATGAAGAACTATAGAAATAAAACTACACAAATATAAACACTAAGCTTTTATAGTGGTTCGACACAAACTTGGCACCTACATCCACTTTTCAAGTAAATCACTTGAAAATTTAACTATAATCACTCAATTGATTATAGTTCGATTATTTTTCTTGGGTTCACAATCCAATCTGGTTGGTTTTCATCTAGGCTCACCAATAATAATCTTTACAATAATTACTTTCTGGACTCACAATCAACCCAGTTAGTTTTTTTCAAATTATCAATCAAAATCTCATAAGTGATTATTTTTCTCCAAGCTAACAATCAATCCCGATTGGTTCTAATCTTGGCTCACCAATCAAACTAATACAAACGTCCAACTCTAGGCTTGGACCAACCCAAGTTTCTCATTCCAAAAAATTTGAAATACAATAGATCCAAAAATGAATACAAAAGATTAAGTTTAGAAAAATAAAACTCTTTGAAGAATCCAAAGAAGTTTGAATGATGATAGTGATGATAGTTGAATGCTTTAGTGATGACGAGGCTCTTTGATTCTTGACGTGATTGCTTCCTCACTTTAATTCACTCTTATTCTCATTTATTTGAGGATGATTTATAGTAGAAGGACAAATGTTAACTTTGAAATCAATTTTTCTTTTTTCAGCTTACTTCTTTGATTTTTTTCAATAAATACTCAATAAAACTCTTAAAAAGCTTCTCTTGAAGTTCTTAGATGTTCTTTTTATACTCTAAGACTTTTCCACCACTCTAAAATACTTGAAGAGGCCTCATTTGATGTCCTAGCCATTAGAAACAAAAATCTAACTGTTAGAAAAAAGTTAGAGTTGAAAAAATATAGTTCTACAAAAAACTAGCCATTACAGTAAACTTAGTCGACTAACTTTCTCTTAGTTGACTAAGTCTTAATTTGCTCAGTCTAACTTAATCTGCTAAGTGAACAAAATTTGAAAATCAATCTTTCTGTCCTGCTACTATTTTTTAAGACTGAGTCGACTAACTTTCTGACTTAGTCAACTAAGTCTTCTGAATTCTAAATTTTAGCATTTTTGTACTTTCTACTTTTGATGTCCTTTGAGACTTAGTCGACTAACTCCTGACTTAGTTGACTAAGTTGCGTGCCAAGTGTGCTATGAGATTTTTATCAACTTTTCTTCTTCAAATTTATTTATAAACTAGAGTTTTTTACTAAATTTGATTTAACTCTCATTAACCATCCTTTTTAAAGTGTGTCAAGTCTAGTTATTCTTCAATGATCTCTTGATTGGTAGTACTCTATTTAATTGATGAAGATTACTTAAAATATTATGAGCACTTGAAATTTAAGCTACACATCCTCAAAAATAAAGTTAGACTTTATAACTTATACTCAAAACTCTTTGTCATCATCAAAATTAATCTTTAAGTCAACAATCTTTTTCTTTTTGATGATGATAAAATTTTTGAGTATATGCAAAATAATATATCTTAAATTTTTTAAAAAATATACATTTAAAAGATATAAAATTACTAAATAATAAAAATATACTTCACTATAGTTAAGCTCAAGCATATACTCAATAATAACTCTTCTCTTTTTTGATAGCATCAAAAAGCTCATGGAAAGAATAAAAGATTAATCATCAAAATCAATAAGATATGAAAATTTATCATCAAAGTTTTTTTTAAAAAAAACTTATCTTTTGATTTAAAATATGTTTAAAGTACTTTCAGTTTCTAAAATTAGCTTGAATTTAAATATCAAAGGCTCTTCTTCTTTTTTTAATGAATATGATCCTTTTAATTAGATTTTCAAGTATATACTTTTAAGCTTTAAGAAGAATAAAGCTTTTCAAAAGATTTGAATAAAAAATCAAGCATAATATATACTTTAATATTCATCTTTTTTTAAAAAAAAATTAGTCAATTAAATTTAAAAAATATATGTATCGAAAATGTATCAAGCAAGTCAATGATAATATTAGAGCAAAAGTAATTTTATAATGATTTCTAAATGTACATCCAAAGTTCTATATTATATTTAGATTTTTAAATGAGTTTCAGAAATAGATATATAAATTTATTTTGACTATAACTAATTATCTAAAAATAAGATTGAGCAATCCAATCATGTAAGTCAAATTTGATGATTACATGAAAGCTTAAATTAAAAATACTATAAAGTAATTGGTTGAGAATTTTAGATCATCATTCAATTTTCTTAATTTTCAATCGAAGCTAGATAATATGCAACAAATATCTCTCTCTAATTTTAAAAATAAATGTCAAAAAATTCATCATAAAATATTTTCTCTTTTTAAATAGTAGGTGAATCAAAAATATTTCTCTCCTTTTTCTTTCAAGTTAAGCATCTTTAATTGATACCAAATTAATTTTTAACTATTACTAATTTAATAATTAATTTATCTTAAATAAATTTTTTTCTTATCTTTGCAAATAAAGATATTTTTAATTAAATGATCTTTTAAAATCAAATTATTTTCTTAAGTGTTTTCTCTTCCTTTTGCAAAAATATAATATAGATTTTATATTCAAATTTAGATCAAGAAACATATTTAATGTGAGCACCAATAAATCATCAAAATCAATCAATTATTCTAAATAAATTCTAAAAATATTGATAGTATGATGTAGAGAAAAGTTTAGCTTTTACCAAACAACACCATCCATTCATTTTTTATTTTCAAGACATCCATCAAAAGAATTTTTCTCTTTTCATTCCATTGGATTCTTGGTGTATCTATATAAAACAGTTTGCAATTCTTGGTACCCAAATTTTCTTAGGTCCATTAGAAATAGTGCTCAAAGTTTCTTTTGAAACTCAAATTTATTTAACTAAAGTAAGGCCAATTCTTTTAAAATTACATTCTAAAATTTCATGACTTACTTTATTATATTTAAGGTATTTAATAGAATAATTTTTAGTTGAA
The DNA here is from genome assembly GCA_006176705.1 of Cocos nucifera. Lineage (NCBI taxonomy): Eukaryota > Viridiplantae > Streptophyta > Magnoliopsida > Arecales > Arecaceae > Cocos > Cocos nucifera. The sequence continues at coordinate 39,134 of QRFJ01004376.1, read as the reverse complement.
GCTTTTCCAAACATATTCTTGATAAATTTTTATTTTCTTAAGGGATTAAAACTAGTTTCAGCTTTGTAAAAAATAGATTTTTGATTTTTCATCATTGATTGAAGCTTTTCAAAACTAAATGTAAAGTTTCAATAATTAGCTTTAATATCTCAATCTCTTTTCTTAGTTTTGAGTTCTCTTCCATAAAAGATTTTTTAGAATTTAAATAACTTTTTTTCTTCAGCAAATGAATTATTTTTGTTCATGAAATTTTCTATTTTAATTAAAAGTTTATTCTTTTCTTCAACTAAAGATTTTTTGGATTTGAGAAGTTCTTTCTTTTCTTCAGCTAAAGCATTCTTTTCTCTTAAGCTATCTTTTTTTTTCATCCAATAATTTACTCTTTTCATCATCTAAAAGAAGATTAGACTTTTTGAGCTTTTTATTGTTAGCTTTATCTTTTTAAATTCAATCATTAAATCATTAAAAGCTTCATATAATTTATTAAAGATAAAATTGAAAGAGTTGTTAATGTTTACCTCATCGTCATTGACCATAAGGTAAGGATTTGCAATGCATTTTTCCTCTTTATCCATCAAGCATGATTTATCTATTTTTTGCTCTTCTCTTTCATCTTCCTTTTCTTTGCTTTGCTCTTTCTTAATTGAAGCTTTCTTCTTTCTTTATTTTTTGTTCTTCTTCTTCTTTTCATTCTCATGAGCTACGAGACAAAAATTAAGATGAGCTTCCTTCTTTTCTTGGAAGTTTAGTTCTTCTCTTTTATTTGCTCCCTCAAAGATCATTTTTAATTTTTTCCATGCTTCTTTTGCTGAAATGCAAGAAGAAATCAAGTTAAATTCATTTATATCTAATGAGCAACAAAGTATATTTATGGCTTTAGAATTTAATTAGGCTATTTCTTTGTCATGCTCTTTTAATTCTTTGGGATTGTGTGAGCCATCAACTATGATCCTCTATAGACTATAGTTATATGCTTGTATAAAAATTTTCATCCTAATTTTATAATAAGTATAATTAGATCCATTAAGCATTGGGGGTCTATCAATAGAATTGTTGGGGGATATCAACTTACTCTGATATTGACTGTTGTGGAATCTGATTAGGACACCATGATCTCAAGACCTTATCGATACCATTTGCATTGCACTAGGTCACAAATGGATATCACAAGAGAAAGAAAGAAGAATATAAGATAAGAGAGCACACAATCAAGTATACATGGATTAGATCAAGATCTACTTTCACGGAGCGAGCAAAACTTCACTGTGAGAGAAAGAAAATCAAACAATATAAAAAAAACTTACCATTCAATCCTTGTACAAGAATATCTCAATAAGAAGCCCCAAAACTCTCATAAAAGCTCTTTAAAATTTCTCAGAAAGTCTCTCAGCACCTCTAGGATATCACCAACTTTTCAACGTAATAAACGGTTCATCAATCGAAGTTATATAGACTCCAAAAACTTAAAAATAGTATTCCAATAGGAATGCCAATCCTAATCACACTTAATATTTCATCAGGACCATCCGATCATGCAAAGCATTCCTAGATCAGCTCGAATCAAGCCTCAGTCATTTGATCACAATCGACTTCTCCCTAAGCCATCAGATCATGATCTGTCTATGAAATAGTACCGTGGATCATGCGAAATGGCCTTAAAATGGCCTGAGAGTTCCACGTGCTCCCTTGTAGACCGACGGTCCATTGTGGACCAAGCTCCATGGTGGGCCTAGGCACCTACGTGTCCTACTCTCGTGCAGCCCGCATGCATCACCATGTGCACTCGCGCATCTGGCCGGCCCAGGGCCATCGTGCGCTGTCGATTTGGGCTATGCTGCCATCGACCGACACCACCTATGGGCCCCTTCGATGGGCCCAAGGACCAGCAACTCCACTCCAATCTTCTTTCACATGTATCTTCTCCATCTGGACTCCATTTATGTTGTTCTTGGGCTTGTTGGATTTTGTTCGTCATCTTGGATCTCGTTCTAGACTTATTATGAACTGAATCTCGAGATATTTTTCTTAACAATCTCCATCTCAACTCGATATTCAGCCTCCACCTATCTTTGAGAGCCTATGATCTATCTCACCCCATGCCCGGAGGCACGCCTGCTATCTCATGGGTGGAAAAATGTGGAAGTCGAGTTAGGCCACTCAATCCCACCTCCGTCAATGGCTATATGCACTTTGATCAAAGATCTATTCGAAAAAATCTCCTACAGTAATAGAAACTTCACTCTACGACATTGCCTCTCATCCTCCTGAATCTCCCATCTCATGCCCAATCGACCTCCATCTGGAGCTCTACCTCGCACTGGGCTTCGTTTAGCTCCTGAAGCTCCACCTCACACTGGACTCCCTACTAGATAGTAATGTCCTTTTATCCTCTTATTTTTTTCTAATATCATCCTATCACTATGCATGACCTTCAGGATTCCATCATCAACTACCAACCTGTAGCCATTTGAATCAAGTCTACTTAGCAAGATAAGATTTCGCCTGAAATTAGATATATATCGGACCTTTTCTTATCTCCTCACTGCACCATCATGTGTCCTCTAGTTGATCATTTCGGTATCTCTAATTGCACAACTCGATCCATCCGACAGATAAATAATACTCTCACTGCTCTCTAAAAAGTCAAACTGCTCTTCTCCGCAACAAACATGATAGATGCATATAGAATCTAAAATTTACTGCTAGAAAGAAGTAGATACCTCATCAAATATCACTAGGACATCATCCTCTGACTTGCTACTAGCCATCACTGCAGTAGCCCTCATCCGATCCCTGAGTTGTAGGCAATCTTTGACACGATATCTTAACTCATCACATCAATAGCATCTGATCTTGCTAGGATCTCTCATCTTGGATCTAGATTGTCATCCTTGCGATCCTCTATCGCTTTGTCTGCTGCCACCTGCTCATCCAAAAATCATCAAAGCTGAGCTACCGCCATCTGAGCTCGAAGCTGGATTCTTCCTCCTAAGAATCTCGTTCTAGAGAATCATTGCAATGACCTTGTCCATCTTGATGGTGCTCTTTCCTACTAAAAGAGCAGTCACAAAGAACTCATACGAAGAAAAAAGCGATGCTAGCAAGATCAATGCCCAGATCTTCTCCTCAATCTTTTCATCTATACTGAGAAGATCGATGAGAATCTTCTGAAAGTGGCTGAGATGCTCCTGTATGCTCTATCCCTTGGTCATCCATAGTTGATAAAACTACCTCCAAAGAAAGAGGATGTTGGTGAGGAACTTCGCCAAGTATAACTCCTTGAGCTTCGACCATAGCACCATCGAAAAAGTGTTTCCAAGTATATGGATCACCATCTCATCCACTAGGTATATTCAGATGGTACTCACCATCTGTATTTATAGCTACTCCTAGGTTTTCTTCTCTATGGTGTCCGACTTCTTTTCATTCAAAAGAGCATCGATTAAACTATGTTGGATGAGCACGTCCTTCACCCTCGCTTGCCATAAGAAGAAATCGTTCTTTTCATCGAACCGACTGATCTCCACCTTGATTATGCTTGTCTTCTCCATCTTCTTTGATCTAGGTCAATATCGTCACGATCTAGACAACCACGTGCACTGGTATTGCCTAGCTCTGATACCAATTATTGAAGAATATCAACTCACTCTGATATCGATTGTTGTGGAGTCTGGCAGGACACCACAATCTTAAGATCTTATCGATACCATTTGCGTTATACTCGATCATGTATAGATACCATAAGAGAAAGAAAGAAGAATACAAGACAAGAGAGCAAATAATCAAGTATATGTGGATTAGACCAAGGTCTACCTCCATGGAATGTGCAAACTTTACTATGAGAGAGAAATCCAAACAATATAAGAAAAACTTATCACTCAATTTTTGTACAAGAATTTCTCAATAAGAAGCCCCAAAACTCTTGCAAAAACTCTTTGAAATCTCTCAAGAAGCCTCTCAGTATCTCCAAAATATCATCAATTTTCTATCGTAATAAATAATTCATCAATCAAAATTATATAGATCCTAAAAACTCAAAAATAGTATTCCAGTAGGAAATCCAATCCTAATCACACTTAAGATTGCATCTGGACTATTCGATCATGCAAAGTACTCCTAGATTAGTTCGAATCAATCTCCAGCCATCTGATTGCGATTAGTTTCTTTCTGAACCATCAGATCATGACCAGTCCATGAAATAGTACTATGGACCATGCAAAATAACCTGAAAATGGCCTGAGAGGTCCACACGCTCTCCTGTAGATTGGTGGTCCACCATGTACCATGCTCCATGATGGGCTTGGGCACCTGCATGGCCTACTCCTGCATGATTGGTGCGCACCCCCACGCATGCTCATGCATATGGCCCAGCACCACCACGCTCTGCTAGTTTGGGCTGCGTCGCTTGTGGGCCCCTCCAATGGGCCCAAGGACCAGCAACTCCGCTCCAATCTTCTTTCACGTGTATCTTCTCCATCTAGACACCATTTAGACTATTCTTGGGCTTGTTAGATTTCGTTCATTGTCTTAGACCTCGTTCTATATTTATTATGGACCGAATCTTGAGATATTTCTCTCAACAAGAATAATCTTCATTAAGCAAAAATTTTATTTGGATTGTCATGATATTTTACTCTTTGACCGCTAGGTCAATAATAAAATATTAGAGCACATACTTTGATACTAATTATTGCCCAAGGATGGCTACCCAAGAGGAGGGTGAATTGGATATTTAAAAATTTAAACTATGAATATGCTGAATTTTAATGCTATGTGCTTGGTGACATAAAGTAAAACACAAGTATAGATGAAGAATAATAGAAATAAAACTATACAAATACAAACACCAAGCTTTTATAGTAGTTCGACACCAAACTCGGTACCTACATCCACTTTCTAAGTAAATCACTTGAAAATTTAACTATAATTACTTAATTGATTATATTTCGATTATTTTTCTTGGATTCACCATCCAATCCGACTAGTTTTAACCTAGGCTCACCAACTATAATTTTTACATTGATTATTTTTTGGGCTAATAATCAATCCGGTTGATTTTTTCTAGATCACCAATCAAAATCTCATAAGTGATTATTTTCTCCAAGCTAACAATCAATCCTGATTGATTTTAACCTTAACTCATCAATTAAACTAATACAAATATCTAACTCTAGGCTTGGACCAGTTTAAGTTTCTCATTCTAAGAAACTTGAAATATAATAGATCCAAAAATGAATATAAAAGATTAAGTTTAAAAAAAATAAAACTCTTTGAAGGATCGGAGGAAGTTTGAATGATGATAGTTGAATGCCTGACTTTTTCTTGAATGCTTGAGTGATAATGAGGCTCCTTGATACTTGATTTGATTGCTTCCTCACTTCAATTCACTCATGTTCTCACTTGCTTGAGGATGATTTATTGTAGAAGGACAAAGGTTAACTTTAAAATCAACTCCTTCTCTTCTCTTTTCAGCTCACTTCTTTAGCTTTATTTAATGAATACTCAATAAAACTCTCAAAAAAGCACCTCTTGATGTTCTTAGATATTCCTTTTATATTTCAAGACTTTTTCACTGCTCTAAAATACTTGAAGAGGTTCCATTTGATGTCCTAGCTATTAGAAATAAAAATTTAGCCATTAGAAAAAGGTTGGGCTAAAAAAGAATAGTTCTATAAAAAATAAGCCATTACAGTGAACTTAGTCAGCTAACTTTCTCTTAGTCGACTAAGTCTTAGTCTGCTCTGTCTAACTTAATCTGCTAGGTGAACAAAACTTGAAAATCTATCTTTTTGTCCTACTGTTATTTTCTAATATTGAGTCGACTAACTTTCTAACTTAGTCGACTAAATCTTCTAGATGGCATTTCTATACTTTCTACTCCCGCTATCCTCTGAGACTTAGTTGACTAGCTCTTGACTTAGTTGACTAAGTTGCGTGCCAAGCATGCTATGAGATTTTTAGCAATTTTTTTTTAAATTTATTTGTAGGCTAGAGTTACTTTCTAAATATGATTTAACTCTCATTAACCATCCTTTTTAAGGCATGTCAAGTCTAGTTTTTTTTCAATAACCTCTTGATTGGTGGTACTCCATTTAATTGATAAAAATTACTTAAAACATTATGAGCACTTAAAATTTAAGCTACACATCCTCAAAAATAAAATTAGACTTTATAACTTATACTCAAAACTCTTTATCATCATTAAAATTAATCTTTAGATCAATAATCTTCCTCTTTTTGATGATGACAAAATTTTTGAGTATATGCAAAATAATATATCTTAGATTTTTAAAAAATTATATATTTAAAAGGTATGAAATTACTAAATAATAAAAACATACTTCATTCTAGTTAAGCTCAAGCATATACTCAATAATAACTCTTTTCTTTTTTAACTGCATCAAAAAGCTCATGGGAAGGATAAAAGACTAATCATCAAAATCAATAAGATATAAAAATTTATTATCAAAGTTTTCTTTAAAAAATTTATCTTTTGATTTAAAACATGTTTAAAGTACTTTCAGTTTCAGAAATTAGCTTGAATTCAAATATCAAAGGCTCTTCTTCTTTTTTTGAATGAATATGATCTTTTTAATTAGATTTTCAAATATATACTTCTAAGCTTTAAGAGGAATAGAGCTTTTCAAAAGATTTAAATATGAAATCAAGCATAATATATACTTTTATATTCAATTTTTTCTTTGAAAAAAAATTCAGTCAATTAAATTTGAAAAAGGTATGTATCAAAAATATATCGAGAAAGTCAACAAGTTATAGAAAAGATGATCACTGTCGTAGATGGTCAAAAATATTAAAACCTAACTCAAACTATATAGATAGGATAAGTTGAAATCGTATCCTCAGAAACCTAGGACTGAGTTATGATTGTAAGAGGAATAAAAGAGAAGACTTATTATTGCACAAAAAGAAAAGTAAATAGAAAATAAGCTATTCTAAAAGTTGGATAAAATACAAAGCAAGTATCTCGAAGGTTATGAGTTAATTTTGCACTAAACAAAGTTGTATTCCTTTAATGATATTAGATGCTTGTATTTAGGCTTTGAACATAGCTTATCTCACTGAGCATGATTCATACCCTTAGATCATGGCTCATCCCTTCGATTATGAACTATTCTAGGGCTTTATCTCATAAGTAAAAAAAAAATAATAGATCAAAGCTAGAAACTATCCATCTTTCCTCGGCATGCCCCATATCTATATATCACGATGCATCTCCAAAAAGTACGAGCTACGCAACTCTTCTTTCCTCAGCATGCTTCATATCCATAAATCACCATGCATCTCCAGAAAGTAAGGATTGTCCTAGTCTCAATCTAGCATGGAAGCATAAAATAAAGTGAATAAAGAACTTATGATACTTTAATAAGTAAAGGCATAATCTTTATTGCTACATATCATAAAAAAAATACAAAGAAAGTTTAGAACATTAGAATCTACTCTGCTTCATTATAAGATTTTCTCTCTCCTTTCAAGACTAATGGATTAGCCACTTGCTTCCGCCATCTTCTTTATCTTCTAGATTTAGCTATCCTTTCTTGGATCTGAGCATCCTTCTTTGGATGAAGAGGAGAAAGAAGGAAGTGGAGAAGGATGGATGGGAATGATCCCCAAAGGGGGGCATGTGAGGCCTAGATGATCCAAGAGGGGGGGGCATGGGCTTATATAGAGGAGAGGGAGAGGAGGCACCATGAATAAAGATCATTGGATCTAGGGTTTGGTTTCTTAGCCTTTGGATCATATTCCTTATTTGCTCCATTGATTTTTTTCCTATTTTGCATCTATGAGTTGGCATCTTGAATTAATCTTCTTTTAATCTTCATTAGTTGCTTCTCAACTATTGATCTTTAAGTCATGTTCATACTTAGATCCATGTGAAAGGTTATCTTCTAATCTGGATTCTTGAATCTTGAGAACTTGCATCTAATCCCTTTATGAGTAAGTCACGTTCACACTCAAATTTGATTAGCCCTTGAGTTGGTTGCTTGGTTCACTTGAATCTAAACCAATTTAAAATCAATTTGAGTTGTATGAGCTAAAACTCCTGATTATTTATAAAATATGAGGATTTATATATGATGCTCCCAAGTCTTGGAAGGCCACATATGGAGCCAGGGTGTTGGCTCCAAAAATTTTAGAAGCTTGGTTGGTGCTTCGAAGACCTGGGATACAAGGTGAAGCAAGGAACCAAAGTCGAAAAATCAAGACTGCAGAAAGAAAATTTTCTATAGGTTAGCCAGCTCAGTCCTAAACTTGGTCGGCAAGTCTCAAAGCATAGGCAAAATAGAGAGCTATACGTTCGAAACTACAGGTACGACACGGAACTAGGCCAACTCAGTTTTAGACTGAGTCAATCCAGTGGAATTTATCTGGCTCAGTGCTAAGACTGAGTCGGCTCAGTGCGCGGATAGAGTTACGCGAGGATCTATTTTAGGCTAGGGTCTGGGTTGATCGTAGGGATCTTAAGGCCTGATTTGAGAGGTCTTAAGGGTGCTAACTCATGTATGGATTGGGTCTAGATCCAGAGGATGAGAGCATGGGAGATATGGATGTACATGGACTCGGTGAGTGCTTTCATGTATTGGGTTAGCCAAGGAGTTTTTTGGTCAAACTTAATGGCTATGTATAAAAACATAGGTTGTATTAGGATTTCAAAAATAATACTGTGGAATACAAATCTTTTCTTCCTTAATTCTCTCTTCTTCTCTTCTCTCTAGAGTTGCTATCCTAGAGTTCTTGAAGAAGCCCTAGAGAAGGGGGCGTCTCCCTCAAGCCCAAGGAGGGAGGCATCCCATCATAGATCCAGGTGGAGGATCGATGGTTTGCTGCCCATAGAGAACATCATAGATTCTTTTAGGTCCAGGGTAAAGATCAAGAGCTTCCGCAAAATGATATCGGGGCTTATGATATCAAGGATGATTGACGTTCGAGCAATATCATGGATTTACAATTTGGTATCAGAGCTAGGTGATGTCTGGGATGTTGTGGATAATAATTTAATATCAGAGTCAGGTTTCAGAGCCTCATGGCGCATGGAAGGAAAGGAGAAGTCGTACAACATAAAATCAAAAATTTGCATAAGGATTTCACGATATGTCTCAGCTCTATTTTTGTTGGTGCTGTGGTTTGGCCAACTAGGAGCAGCAGATTGAAGGTGGAGGTTGAGAGGATTAATGGGAATAGATTTTTTCAAGGTGGAAGGATTGGGTGCATGATTTGCTGATCGATCTTGGTGGAAAGGGGATGCGGGATAGCCTAAAAAAAAAGAAAAGAAAACACAAAGCTTCCTTCCATTCGTCAACAATAAATCATGTCCGACTATGGCACATTATTCTCAGGACAGACAGTATAGTTGCCTATACTTTGGTCAGGAGGCGTGACTGATTGACATGGGATCAAAGCACGATCAATCTAAATGATACTGATGAATGTCATTTTAGAGATCAGTAAATAACTAATAATAATAAAGTAAATAGACAGATAGCAGAAATTAAACATGCTCATGAATAATTGCAAAAAGAAAAATATAAATGGGATGAAGGATAATAAGAAATTAGGCCTGCAAGAAATCCAAAAAAAGATAAGAAGAATCCGGATCGTGGTAGTTAAGAAACTACCCTGATTAGGGCTCTTAATCTTTTAACTAAGTAGATCTATCGATAAAGAACGGAGTTTTTACCAACATCATATCTAAAAAAAAAATAAGTAAAAAAATCAAAGATCAGTTGAGAAGGAACGAAGGTCCTTATTGAAGAGAAATCCTGATTTCCCGGTCCAGGTTCGTCTAGATCTGATTAGATCAAGAGATATATTTCAAAAAAAATTTTCTTGATCTCAATCAGATCTTGATATATTTCAGATCTGATTCTTATTATTTTAATAAATAAAATAAAATAAGATAAATTAAATCAAATTCAATTTACCTGATTTGGATAATCCTATTACCCTGTAGATGATCCTAATTGCAGCGGAAGGTTCTGGATCTTAGCCACGCAAGCGCCTGGCCTCTACCGGTATCCACTTGGGTTGGATCTGGAGATCCTCTTCTTCTCTTTCACACCTCCAAAAATTTAGATCTGGATCTGATCTGGAGGATCTTCAAAACTCTTTTGAAGATCTGCAGTCGTCCTTTTGCAGCAGCGCAGCCTTCTTGCTTTTGATCGCCTTTCCTTGATCTGAATCGCACCAAACTAAGTCCAAAACACTTTTGGACGTGGAGAGCAAGGGGAGAAGAGACTATGGCATGGAGAAGGACAAATAAGACATTTTGACCAGTCAAAGGTAGACTTTTGACCAAAGTCAAAGAACAAGAAATGGCAGGTGACCAAAAATGGCAGGTAATGTCTTACAAATAAGACATCTGACTTGGACAACCTCCAGTCAGACCATATGAAGGCCTCTGATTGAGCACAACTCCTTTGGCTCAGTCAGGACAACTTATTTGTGATAGTAAAAGAAGAACGTTATGTTCAATCGAGTGCTAGCACGATTTCCTTGAACCTAATTGAATCTCATTCAGATCAATTGAACTAGATCAGTTCAATTGATGATCACCAGATTCTAACCCTTGTTTGTGTGACCCAGTTAGGTTCAGTTCTGTATGGTAATGGGATATGTCATGATCTCTATCATAGACATCATCGAAACTCCTTTCGATGGATCAGAACTCTTCTGATTCGAACAGCTAGAATGATCGATCATCTAAATCATTCTAATTGCTCCCAAAATCCACCAGTGACACCTAGCAGTATATGGTGGCAACCCATCAGAACTGAATGCGAACCTCTTGGTGCAGCTACCTGTGTGATTCAGTTCTTCTATCTTGAGCCCCGATCAGATTAGGGTTAAGGTGAACTCGTCAAACCCTAGTCTCTGTCATATGATGTAATCATTCGATTCGAGTCCAATGTGAAAATCTAAATAGAAACTCTTTCTATTATTTCACTCTACCATGGCCATGGATTTCTGGACTTGATTCTCATGATCATCATAGGGCTACTCCTCTACCACCGAGGTAGATAGATCCCATCTTGATGCAATCCAGTTCCTACAATGAACATGCTATAGCCAACATACACCTCAGGGTTCCATATGGCTAGGAGACCGAGTAATGGTGTAGTCAAACTATAACACCCTCAAGGTGAACTGCCGATGCATCTCAGGTCAAAGAACCAGACACACTACTGCAGCATCGAGTTAGTCATTGACGAGAAGGTAGACTCCCTAATGACTACTCGAGGTGGTCACGCTCAGTGCCCTCGTTCTCTAACGAGTATCTGTACTCTCGCTTCGGTGTCTTCACATCGTAGACTCAAGACTCATCTACTAAAGAGAAGCGATCGTACACCAATCTTTCGGATCAATCACCATCCTCGTGATGATCCTACGGTCGGGAGCTGTTTATGAGTTAATAATGATTATTCATGTCTTAAATTTTCAACTCTTGAAAATATGAATTATCATTACCATTAACTCAAAGGATGTATCACAGACACTAAATACACATGTGTAATAGAAAATAACCCATTTTATTAAATTATAGTCAAAATTATAATTTTGCCCCTAGAAGTGTATTACAAGTGTCAGCCAATTCTGGCTTCTAGGGCACATATATCTAACAATCTTCCACTTGTCCTAAAGCCAATTGGCTACAAGTCTAAGTCCCATCTTCTCAAGGTGGGCTTCGATCTTCTGCTGGCCCAATGGCTTTGTAAGTAGGTCTGCCACATTATCTGCGGAGTTGACTCTCTTGACCTCAACGTAACCTTTCTCAAGGTAATCGCGGATGAGATGATATCACCGTTTGCTTGGAACTCTTCCAGCACAAACAGTCTGCCAGATGTCGACTTTCGATCATCTATATCGGACATGAAGTCCGAGTCTGTGTATCCCTAAACTTAGAGTTCTCCATTACCAAAGACCAACATCATATCCTTAGTTCTTCTTAAGTACTTAAGGATACATTTCACAGAAGTTCAGTGTTCTTCACCTGGATTTGACTGATATCTGCTTGTGACACTCACAGCATGGGCTATATCAGGTCGTGTACATAGCATGGCATACATGAGGCTCCCTATTGCAGAAGCATAAGGGATCTTGCTCATGCGTTCTATTTCCTCAGGTGTGCTGGGGCACATCTTCTTGGAAAGATGAATACCATGTCTGAAGGGTATTAATCCCCTCTTAGAGTTTTCCATACTAAACCTCTTAGTACTTCCTCTATGTACATCTTCTGTGAAAGTCCTAGCATCCTATTCGGTCTATCCCTATAGACCTTAATTCCTAGAATAAAGGATGCTTCACCTAGGTCTTTCATGGAGAATTCCTTGGACAACCACATCTTGACTGATGTCAACATGGGAATATCATTCCCAATAAGGAGGATGTCATCCACGTACAATACGAGGAAGACAACAGCGCTCCCACTGACCCTTTTGAAAACACATGGTTCCTCTTCATTTTTGATGAAACCAAACTTTTTGATCACATCATTGAAACGAGTGTTCCAGCTCCGAGATGCTTGCTTAAGTCCATATATGGACCTTTGCAGCTTGCAAACCTTGTGATCAGTATCACTGGATGTGAAATCTAGCGGCTGTTCCATATAGATATCTTCCTCAAGATATCCATTTAGGAATGCCGTTTTCACGTCCATTTGCCATATTTCATAATCGAAATAGGCTGCAACCGCAAGCAATGTGCGGATGGATTTTAGCATAGCTACCGAGGAAAAAGGTATCCTGATGTGCAATGCCTTCACATTGACTATAACCTTTTGCCACCAGTCTAGCCTTGAATGTCTCCACTTCCATCTGCACCAATCTTTCTCTGAAGATCCATTTACACCCAATAGGTACTATACCTTCTGATGATGATCTACCAAGGTCCAGACTTGGTTTGAGTGCAGCGAGTCGATCTCTGACTTCATTGCCTCAAGCCATTTTCAGAGTCGATATCTGATATCGTCTCGTTATAGGTTTTGGGATCATCTCCATGAGCACCATTACCTACGAGGAACATTTCCTCTACGTCCTCTGAAATAATACCTAAAGTATCTTTCAGGGGGACGGAAACTCTTTCCGATCTACGAGGTGGAGGAGGTAGTGTTCTTATTGGTCTCAACCTGATTTGGTTCCACTTGGTCCTTAGCTCGTTCTGCTGGTGAGACTTTCTTATCAAGCTTAATCTGCTTTCCAATGCCACTATCTTAATAAAAACTATTTTTCAAGAATATGGCATGGTCGACTCACAATCACATTATGGTCTTCTGGAATGTAGAAATAGTATCCTAATGACTCTTTAGGATATCCTATGAATCGAGCTCTAAAGGACCTAAACTCTAACTTGTCCGCTTGTTTCTTTTTGACTAAGCCGGAACAACCCCAAATTCTGAGATGACTCAGACTTGGTTTCTTACCGTGCCAATATCTCATACGGTGTGGTAGGAACGATTTTAGAGGGAATCCTATTCAGTAAATAGATTATAAGTTAATAATGCATGTCCCCAAAGGAAATCAGGGAGGGTCTGTGAAGCTCATCATGGATCGAACCATATCCAATAGAGTCGATTTCTCCGTTCTGAAAACCCCGTGAGTTGAGGTGTTCTGGTGGAGTCCATTGAGAGACTATGCCATTTTCCTTAAGATACTAGGAATTCCCGGCTAAGGTATTCCACCTCCCGATCTGATCGAAGAACCTTAATGGGTTTTCCTGTTTGTTTTTCTACTTCATGTCTGAATTCTTTGAACTTTTCAAAGGCTTTTGACTTGTGTCTCATAAGATACACATACCCATACCTAGACAGATCATCGGTAAAGGTAATGAAGTAGACCAAAAATTGCCTCTAGCCGGCACATCGAATGGCCGCACCACATCTGTACTGTACTAAGGGAGGAGATCTGTGGCCCTCTCTCCCATGTCAAAAAGGGAGTTTAGTCATTTTGCCTTGAAGACAAGATTCACAAGTTGGATTTGACTCAAAAGTCAATGGACTCAATAGCCCATTTTTCTCCAATTTGTTAATCCTATCTTCTGCTATTATGACCTAATCTCAGGTGCCATAGATATCTGTCGTTTTTGGACTTCAGTTTTTTTCCTTAGTGTCGGTTTGGCATTCACGTTTGCTCGATAGTTAAATAGGTACACTCAATATGCATGATAAAGATCATTAACAGGAAACCATTTGCAATTTATTTCTTTCATAAGAATGTTACAAATGGTCCTTAAAGAGGGTGATCACATAACCTCTTGTGCTAAGCATGAAAAGAATCAAATTCCTGCTAGCTGCAGGCACATAATAACAGTCTTTCAAAACTAAGTCTAAACCAGATGGTAATCGAAGAGGGTATGTTCCCACGCTACTGCAGCAACTCTTGCTCCATTACCGATGCGTAGGATCATGTCTCCATCCCTCAGCCTCCTGCTATCCTCAAGACCCTGCATAGAAGTGCACAGATGAGCACTAGAACCAGAGTCAAGCACCCAACTGGATGCAGAAGAAACCGTAAGGTTAGACTCAATAACGAGCATACCTCCAGAAGGACCTTCCTTCTTGTTCTTCAGGGTGGCCAGGTAAGTAGGGCAGTTCCGCTTCCAATGGCCGTCGCTGTTGCAATGGAAACACTTTCCTTTGCCATCGGACCTTTCTTCTTCGGTTCTGCCTTCTTCTTCTTTGATCCTTCCACCTTTTGCTTTTTCACAGACTTCTTTTTCTTTCCATAAGACTTTCTTTTGGAAGAAGTCCGTTCCATAGCAAGAACTGAGCCTTTAGAACCTTTCATAGAAAGCTCAGCGGTAACCAGCATATTCATTAATTCGGCCAAGGAATTTTGAAGTTTATGCATGTGGTAATTCATGATGAATTGCCCATATGCATCAGTCAAGGATTGCAGAATAATATCGTTCTGCAGATCCAAGTCCAACTTCACACCGAGCTTCTCAAGCTCTTCCATGTCCTTGATCATTGTCAGACAGTGATCTTGGACTGACTGCCCATCACGCATCTTAGCCTTAAAAAGTCATTTCGTGACTTGATATTTGGCTGCGCGACTCTGTTCACCAAACATCTCCTGCAGGTGAGCCAACATTTGGCGAGCAGTCCCGATATCTTCATGTTGGCGCTGGAGCTCATCAGACATCGAGCCCAACATGTAATATCTGGCCTTATTATCTTCGTCAATCCATTTTTCCAGAGACGCTCTCTGTTCAAGTGGATGGACGGAGCTGGTAAGGTGGGAGGGTCCTGGTCCAAAACATGGGTTAACTTCTCTGAACCCAAAATAATTTTGTAGTTCCTGAGCCAATCTTTATAATTGGGTCCAGTCAGTCTATGTGTGTCCAGGATACGTGCCAATGGGTTGGACGCAGACATTTTCCTGTAGAGAGTCAAAGATTCTAGTTAGATACTGTAATTTTGACTTGACCAATTTGTTTAGGGATTTTATTTTTAAACAAATTAGCTCCCACTATTTTCTCGGATCCCTACACTCCCTCTGTAGAGATGCGAAAATCTCCACGATTAATGATTTCTAGTGGGTGGTGCGGTCTCACCAACTGACTCATCACCTCACCTAACAGTTATTGGTGATGGGTTAGCCAATGAGTGAACAACTCTTGTTCAATGATTCTCTAATCATGGTGCACCCAAACTTGGTCTCTAATTCATGAATCTCACCGTATCCGGAATATTGATCCACTCCTTAGTTAAGTCAGACCCACCATTTGCATAGACTGGGTTCCTAATTGAGTCTCTCACCGTATCCGAAATATTGAGCCCAACTCATCCTCCAGCCCATAGCATCCAATGCCTAATAGACATGGTTGCATCTTCCCGGTGCAACTGAGCCACTGTATCCAGCCGAGAACAATCAACCCCGGGAAGGGCCCGCACATCTACAATGGTGGAAGACCTCAGACTTAATCTTTTCTTAGGGAGAATTGATTCAGGTCTCATTAAACTAGACTTGGCTTAGTCATAACAATTATGACTAACCTAGTGGCATGGGTTAGCTCGGATTATTGACCACCTCAGATCAGAACTGTGTCAACAGATATGGCCAGGTAAGTGAGACCGGTGGAAGGAATATGCCATTAACTCGTACAAGAACGCATTCAGGTCGAGTAGCTTCCAATTAAAAACCAGTCGGTCGTCTGTGCCAAACTTACCTTAGACACCAAATTGTTGAGTCAGAACCAATTGGGTTAGCCTACAATCCAGACTCTAACCTCTGAGCCTAATTAGGTCTTGCTTGATCGTGACTCGATCTTGACCCAGACTTAATCCTATTAGGCTGGTCAATTTAAGCATTGTTGATCCCATCTAACCAACTCTTGATTCGGTTTGATCAACCGCTTAGACCTAATTGAGCTACCCAAGCCCGAACCCAGTATTATGAATATGTCTTAGATCTGAAATTCTCAATTTTAGACCTAATTAATATTCCATAAACTTAATTCTTAATTAAGTAGGGTTCATAAACAAAATATGCACAATAAATCCTAGGGTTTCAGGATCTAGGGTTTTGCAGAAAGTAAGTTTTGGGTTTCTGATTAAGGACGAACACGCAGCACCCCTACACATCATAAGAACACCCCATCGAATGGGAAGAGAGGGCCTTTAAACCCTTCTTCGTTCTTATGACCGGACGGCCAAGAGGAACGCCTTAATCAGGAACATGTCAATACTACAAAACAGTTTATAGATCTATATCATATATCTCATATACAAATTAGATCTAATCATGGCATATTTTGCATACATCTCATGTATCAAATCATGCATATTTTTCAGATCTAAATTATCTCATAATAATCTAAAAAATTAGATTTAAATTGATCTAATCAAAATAAATTCTAATCTAGACAATTATGTAGAACTATTCTACAACTAGTCTAGACATGCATCAATCATATCTCATATGATATTTAAAATTAAATAATTTTTATTTGCTATTTTTTCAGATGTTATTATAACACTTATAATATCAAAAAATAGTAAATAAGAAGATCTAAAATATGATTTAATCAGATTAAATCAAAAGACATGCAAAACTATTCTATAGAACTATTCTATTCTAGAACTAGTCATGCATATCTTCTAATCTTAGATCCAAATCATTTAATTTTAATTTTTTCTGATTTCAGATCTGATCACATCTCATGTGACATCTGAAATCACTTTATTTTCTAATTAAAATAAAATTAAAATCAGATCTAAATAATTTTAGAACCATGGCTCTGATACCAGTTGAAGGGAAATCCTGATTTCCCGGTCCAGGTTCGTTCCAGATCTGATCAGATCAAGAGATATATTTCAAAAATTTTTCTCTTGATCTCAATCAGATCTTGATATATTTCAGATCTGATTCTTATTATTTTAATAAATAAAATAAAATAAGATAAATTAAATCAAATTTAATTTACCTGATTTGGGTAATCCTATTACCCTGTTAGATGATCCTGATTGCAGCGGAAGGTTCTGGATCTTAGCCACGCAAGCGCCTGGCCTCTACCGGTATCCACTCGGGTTGGATCTGGAGATCCTCTTCTTCTCTATCACACCTCCAAAAATCAGATCTGGATCTGATCTGGAGGATCTTCAAAACTCTTTTGAAGATCTGCAGTCGTCCTTTTGCAGCAGCGCAGCCTTCTTGCTTTTGATCGCCTTTCCTTGATCTGAATCGCACCAACCTAAGTCCAAAACACTTTTGGACGTGGAGAGCAAGGGGAGAAGAGACTATGGCATGGAGAAGGAGGGGAGAGGCAGCCTTGGGGCGTGGGAAATCTCTATTGAATTCACTTAGGATTAGGGTTGGGCGCAGGGTCTTATTTATAGACCTCTTGTGATCCAACTCCTCTTCCTCCTCAACCAATCACAACCCTTTGTGAAATCAGATCTAAATCTGATTGGTTGGAATAGAGACCCCTGGATTCCTCCTTAGAGGGTGCCTAAGACCAGTCAAACTGGATTCTTAGTAGAACTCTAATTGGAATCCAAAAAGGGAGGTGGAGTCCTTGTCCAACAAGGACTCCTAGGCGCCTCCTACTTGGGCTCACGCCACCCTTGGCGTGCGCCCTTCTCCTTGCCAGGTTCTGGCAGGGGGACAGGCCCCCACCAGCTCTCCAATAGGTGCATGACATGTGGTCAAAAGTCAAAGGGTCAATGGTCAACGTTTGACCAGTCAAAGGTAGACTTTTGACCAAAGTCAAAGAACAAGAAATGGCAGGTGACCAAAAATGGCAGGTAATGTCTTACAAATAAGACAACCTTATTCTGACTTGGACAACCTCCAGTCAGACCATATGAAGGCCTCTGATTGAGCACAAACTCCTTTGGCTCAGTCAGGACAACTTATTTATGATAGTAAAAGAAGAACGTTAGGTTCAATCGAGTGCTAGCACGATTTCCTTGAACCTAATTGAATCTCATTCAGATCAATTGAACTAGATCAGTTCAATTGATGATCACCAGATTCAAACCCTTGTTTGTGTGACCCAGTTAGGTTCAGTTCTGTATGGTAATGGGATATGTCATGATCTCTATCATAGACATCATCGAAACTCCTTTCGATGGATCAGAACTCTTCTGATTCGAACAGCTAGAATGATCGATCATCTAAATCATTCTAATTGCTCCCAAAATCCACCAGTGACACCTAGCAGTATATGGTGGCAACCCATCAGAGCTGAATGCGAACCTCTTGGTGCAGCTACCTGTGTGATTAAGTTCTTCTATCTTGAGCCCCGATCAGATTAGGGTTAAGGTGAACTCGTCAAACCCTAGTCTCTGTCATATGATGTAATCATTCGATTCGAGTCCAATGTGAAAATCTAAATAGAAACTCTTTCTATTATTTCACTCTGCCATGGCCATGGATTTCTGGACTTGATTCTCATGATCATCATAGGGCTGCTCCTCTACCACCGAGGTAGATAGATTCCCATCTTGATGCAATCCAGTTCCTACAATGAACATGCTATAGCCAACATACACCTCAGGGTTCCATATGGCTAGGAGACCGAGTAATGGTGTAGTCAAACTATAACACCCTCAAGGTGAACTGCCGATGCATCTCAGGTCAAAGAACCAGACACACTACTGCAGCATCGAGTCAGTCATTGACGAGAAGGTAGACTTCCTAATGACTACTCGAGGTGGTCACGCTCAGTGCCCTCGTTCTCTAACGAGTACCTGTACTCTCGCTCCGGTGTCTCCACACCGTAGACTCAAGACTCATCTACTAAAGAGAAGCGATTCGTACACCAACCTTCCGGATCAATCACCATCCTCGTGATGATCCTATGGTCGGGAGCTGTTTATGAGTTAATAATGATTATTCATGTCTTAAATTTTCAACTCTTGAAAATATGAATTATCATTACCATTAACTCAAAGGATGTATCACAGACACTAAATACACATATGTGATAGAAAATAACCCATTTTATTAATTATAGTCAAAATTATAATTTTGCCCCTAGAAGTGTATTACAAGTGTCAGCCAATTCTGGCTTCTAGGGCACATATATCTAACAATCTTTTATCTTGAAATATCTCTCTGGCTCATCTTTTTGTGAATTTGAGTGGGTGAAGCATCGGAGTGAAACTGAAAAAAGAATTAAAATAGAAAAAGGTGCCCAACCTCCTTGTGGGAATTGGTCTCACCCTTACCTGAGACAACAATGTTGAGAATTTAAATTGATTTATTCATTCATTGTCTCATTCATGAAAGATACATGGATTTATATAGGATCCTAGGGGTCCTATTTCTTTAGAAATCCTATTTTCTTTACAAGAAAAAATCAATCCTCCTAACAAAAAAGTAAAATATTATATATTATTTTTAAATACAATAATATATCATATCTATTTTTTATGATACCATAGGAAAGAAATCAATCTTTTAACAAAATAAGTAAGAAATTAAGAACTCTTAAAGAATCCTAGGAAAGAAAAGAAACTCCATATGGGCGCTTGATGCCTGGCATAACTTGGCATGAGGATCCTTGGGCATGGCATATGCTGGCGTGTGTATTTTCTTCTTAGGCGTATGGAGGGTGGTGGCTCTAAAGATGATGTAAACTAAGCTTGCTTCTTTATGATGGTCTCTTTCCAAATAAAACTCAATCCAAAATAAACCCAAGTATGGTTCTATAGACCCAAAACTAAATGCATCAAAAGAGCTAATTGATTAAATCAAAAGGACTAGAACAAAATAACTGAGGTAGAGTTATTCTGATATGGCTTTTTCAATCTAAATTGAATCTAAATTATGTTGTCGATTTCTGTTGGCTCTGGTGTCCGCACCAATTCTCTCAGGATGGGGAGAACTTGATCCCATCGAGTGGAGGTTGATTTTGCTCTAGTGACGCTCAAGCAAATCGGGATCAATACGCTGCAGCTCTTCTCGAGTGATCCAGGTATCCTCAGATTTTGGTTGACCTCGCCATCTAATTAAGTACCGCTGATAGCCTCGACTTCGGATGGAGATGATCTGCTCATCCAAAATTCTCTCAATCTGATCATGCTTTGACATTTTGGCCGGTGGACATTCAGGAATAAACTCTCTCTCAAAGGTTGGTTTAGGCTCAAATGGCTCACTAGGTATCCAAGTTGGCTATTTATAGGCGATGAGATCTGTAATGTTAAAAGTAGAGCTAATCCCAAAATCAGAAGGTAAGTCCATAACATACGTATTTGGTCCGATCTTCTTTAAAATCTTAAATGGACCTGCTTCTCGAGCATGTAACTTCTTGACGGTTCTTGGTGGGAATCATTCAGGCCTCATTCGAACCATCACATAGTCTCCTTCTATAAATTCTTGGGCACGTCGATGAAAATCTGCATTCTATTTATAAACTTTATTACTAATACTAATTTTTTTACTGATCTCTTTATATAAACTCTTGACATGCTGTGCAAATGACTTTGCAGATTTGAAAATTCTAGCATGCATGGGTAGTGGGATAAGATCTATTAATTTTTTAGGTTGATATCTATGAACTACTTTCTTAGGATAATCTATCTTAGGATCCTCACGAACTTTTCTCATCCAAACTGGTGATCCTTTACTCACGGTCATCTTTAATTCCTTAGCACCTATCAAATGGAGGCTTTTCTTTTTGATGTTTTCTTTTGGTCCACCATCTATCTTTCTATTGGTAGTCTTAGATGGAGAAGGATTGATCATGATCTTCTTACCCTTATGAGTGAAACTACAGGAGTTGGTTCGGCCATAAATCGTAACATCATTGTCAAACAGTCAAGGCCGACCTAATATGATACTTTCGACTTTCATGGGTAAGACATCGTACCAAATATGATCCTGATAAGAATGAAGCTGGATGGGAACACGGCATCTAAGTTTGATGAAAATATAGGAGGAATCTATTCAAGACACATGGTATGGGTTGGGATGATCTATAGGAGCTAATCCTAATTGCTTAACCATATCGGTGGAGATGGCGTTTATTCAACTATCACTATCAATGATCATCTTATAAATTTTATCGCTAAATTTTATGAAGGTATAGAAAATAAAGATCCTACGTTAGTTTTTACTTTTCTTAGTCTGTGCTAGAACATACCTAACGACTTCAAGTCTAAGGTATGACTTCAGTGCAACAAAACTTAGAATTTCCTCAGTACTCTCAAACTGCTTGACTAAGTCTGGATCAGCTTTATAAACTTCCTCCTTAATATTTTCTAAAGTTTTCTCTTTTAATTCTTCCATAAATAATGATCGGTTGGAATATTATGCAGCAAAATGACCATAACCATGGCACTTGAAGGAGTGGGATCGAGAACTACTTTCCTTAGATAACTCTCCTACAACTCTTTTTTCTTTATCTTCTTTTCTCATAATAGGATTTATAGGTGGAGGTCCATTACTAGGAGTCTGAGTAGCATTGGGTCTCGATCTAGAAGGGGTTACTCAACTAGGTTCAAGACGATGGATGGTCGAATATCTAGAAAATCTCTCAAAGTCTAGGGCAAGTTGATAAGCTTGTTCTTACATGGTTACCTCTCATAAGAAGAGCTCATGCTGAATAACTTCTCGTAATCTAGCTCTAAATCTAGATAAGATAACAACCCTATCTTCAGTTACTCCACATCTCATGAGGTACTCATCAAATCTCGTGATGTACTCTATGACTGATCTATTTTCTTGAGTAAGTCTCTGCCATTGATCTAAAAGTCTTTATTGGTAGGAGGTGGGGAGGTATTTTTCTCTAAGTTTTTTTTTCATTTCATCTCAGGTTTCTATCGGATCTTGTCTTCTCTGGTTGAGAAGACGTTTAATACTTTTCCAATAAAGTCGGGCTTGCCTAACCAACTTCATCCTAGCAAACCTAACTCTTCTTACTTCAGATATTTTGTACCATCCAAAATAGTAGTCCATGCCCAATTTTCAATCTAGGTACTCTCTCAGATCTAGACAACCATCAAAACTTGGTGCTTCGATCTTTACATTCCTAAGGACATGCTCATCTTGATCGAATTGATTATGATGGGGGCGTGCTGCTATAGATCGATCTAGGTCGAGATTCCTTCTTCTCTATCCTATAGATAGTTGGGGAGACTCAGGTTCATATTGTCTTTACCTAGCTTCTTCTAGTACTGTTATTCTTTCACTCATGATTTTCATAAAATCTTTCATATCATCAAATTTCTCAATCAGGGCATTAATGATGGCTACTGTATTGGGATCCATGTTGGTACTGGATGAGAAAGTAGGATGTTGGTACTAGATACCTAATATAGTGGTCATGCAAGTCCAGAATGTAGAAATTAGATGCAGTAAAAAAGAAAAAAAAATATTAGAAAGTAAATTATGAAAATTTAACTTGTAGGAATTTTAAATTGTAGAATTTAAACTAAAGCCCTAACCAATCTGGCTCTGATACCAAATTGATGTGGGACAGCCTGAAAAAAAGAAAAAAAAATACAAAGCTTTCTTCCATTCATCAATAATAAATCACGTCCGATCGTGGCACATTATTTTCAGGACAGACAGTATAGTTATCTATACTTTACTCAAGAGGCATGATCGATTGATATGGGACCAAAATACGATCAATCTAAATGATGCTGATAAATACCATTTTAGAGATCAGTAAATAACTAGTAATAATAAAGTAAATGGATAGATAGCAGAAATTAAACATGCTCATGAATAATTGCAGAAAGAAAAATATAAATGGAATGAAGGATAGTAAGAAATTAAGCCCGCAAGAAATTCAAAAAAAGATAAGAAGAATTCGGATCGTGGTAGTTAAGAAACTATCCTGATTAGGGTTCTTAATCTTTTAACCAAGTAGATTTATTGATAAAAAATCAGATCTTTACCAACATCAGATCTAAAAAAAAAATAAGTAAAAAAATTAAAGATCAGTTGAGAAGAAACGAAGGTTCTTATCAATGTTTGATTTATAGAATAATAGATCACTCTTTTTCTCTCTGCATAATAGATAAAAATCTTGAAGGAGACAGATCTTCTTTTGGTAGAATAAGCTTATGTAGGTAGATGGTGAAGATGAATCAGGGTCGTAGGAACACTGAATCTTAAAAAAATGAAGATTAAAGAGATAGAAAAAGATGGGCCTCACACCCTTCCCTCGTGGGGCAATTTTGGATCTCACATTCTCTCCCTCTCGGAGCAACCAACATAAGTATTTGTGAAAATTATAAATTAATTCATTCATTCATTATCTCATTCATGAAAGATACATGGCTTTATATAAGATCCTAGGGATCCTATTTCTTTAGGAATCCTATTTTCTTTATAAGAAAAAATCAATCCTTCCAATAAAAAAGTAAAACATTATGTATGGTTTTCAAATACAATAATATATCATATCTATCTTTTATGGAATCGTAGGAAAGAAATCAGTCTTTTAATAAAATAAGTAAGAAATCAAAAACTTTTAAGAAATTTGAGGAAAGAAAAGAAACTTCATGTGGGCGCTTGATGTCTGGCACAACTTGGCATGAGGATCCTTGGGCATGGCACATGCTGGCATGTGTATTTTCTCCCTGGGCATATGGAGGGTGGTGGCTCCGAAGATGATGTGGACCAAGCTTGCTTCTTTATGATGGTTTCTTTCCAAATAAGGCTCAATCCAAAATAAACCCAAGTATGATTCTATGGATCCAAAACTAAATGCATCAAAAGAACTAATTAATTAAATCAAAAGGACTAGAACAAAATAACTGAAGTAGAGTTATTCTGATATGACTTCTTCAATCCAAATTGAATCTAAATTATGTTGCCAACTTCTATTGGCTCTAATGTCTGCACCAAAAGGTTAAAGTGTATGATAGTTATGTGATAAATAGGGAGCGCTGGAGTGCTGCAGTAGTGCTTTCCTGAAGATGCAGGGCTGAGAGAGGCTTGATGATGCAGCAGTCGAGGAAGATATCTCAGCAGAAAGTATCAAAATTTTTTAGAAAGATGGATAGTGTGGGGCTATTGAAGAGAGGCTTTCCAAGAGGTAATGATCGAAGGAAGGCTGAAGAAGCAACCATACGTCCTTCAGTGTCAGAAAGGTGAAAAAGTAGTCGGAGATGCATTCAGTAGTTTGACTAGAGCATGAATTTATGGAGCCTTGGAGATGATGGAGATGGATGATCCATGGAGGTCCAGCAGGTTAGGACTGGACAGTTGTAAAGCAGTGCAGAGACAAGGCTAGAGAGCGCTGGAGTGCTGCAAGAGCACTACCCTAGAGGCACAGGACTGAGAGAGGCTTGGTGGTACAGTAGTCGAGGAGGATATCTTAGTAGAGTGTGCCAGGGGCATCTTAGAAAGATTGAGAGCATATCTCAGAGAGAGCCAAACAGTCTCAAGGAGCGCCAGGGGCATCTAGCAGTCGAAAGTATCATGGATCAGGTTTCTTCTATAAGGACATCAGGAAGAGTCACGATTTAGGTAGAGGATGGTTCTCCAAGCGCAACTGAAGTGCTGGCTGGTATACGGGTAGAAGAGAAGAACTATGATGGAATTTCTTAGGATTCAATCACTGAATTCAGAAGAGTTGGATGAGCTCTTGGGTTTCAAAGGTGCCCACGGGTTGCGGAGGTATCCAAAATGGCTTTGAAGAGGACTGTAGAGTGTGGAGGGTTCGAAGGGGCAGCGACGGTATTCGAGGTATAGCGATGGACTTAGTAGTACAGTATTAAGTGGTTGACCTCGAGGAACTTGGTGATAGAGTCAACTTCTGCAGCATCAGTTGGATTTTAGATATAGGTGGAGCTCCACAGTGGTGGCTTTACAAGTGGAGAAAAAATTTGGTATGAGTTCAGAGCTGAGGGTCAGCACCAATGATGTACAGTTCTAGATAGAGCAGCATATGTAGGAGGACAAGCACAGTTTTGAGGAGATCGTATCAGGTGGTACAGCATGTACTAGTGCAGAAATATTGTAGGTTCTTCAGAAAAGTTCAGAAAAAGTGATGCAGCTGCTAAGCAGAAGGGATCTCATAATCTAGAATTATGCATAGAAGCAAACCAAGACCTTCAACAGTGGAGGCGGTAATCCCAAAGGGCCTCAAAGATGCACAACAACTGAAGAGGATTGGTAGAGATGATGTTTCCACAAGTGGTGTCTAGTGTGCAGGGATAGTGGGATCATGTAAGAGTGCATTATCGAGGGATTTGATAAGACTTGGGACACCAAGATGAAGATTGTGAGGATTTATGGTGCTCCCAAGCCTTGGAAGGCCATAGGCGGAGCCAAGGTGTTGGCTCTGGGGATTCTAAGGGCTTAGTTGGTGCTTCGGAGATCTGAAACACAAGATAAGCAAGAAACCAAAGTCGGAGAATCAAGACGGTAAAAAAAAGATTTTCTGTAGGTTAGTCGGCTCAGTCCAAAATTGGATAGGCTAATCTCAGAGCACAAGCAAAATAGAGAGCTGTCATTTGGGACTGCAGGCATGACACAGAACTGGATCAGCTCAATTTCAGACTGAGCCAGCCCAGTGGAACTTAACCGGCTTAGTGCTGAGATTGAGTTGGCTCAGCACGTGGGTAGAGTTACGCGAGGGTCTATTTTGGGCTAGGATCTGGATTGATCCTAAGGGTCTTAAGATCTGATTTGAGCGGTCTTAAGAGGGCTAACTCATGTATGGATCGAGTCTAGATCCAGAGAATGAGAGCATAGGAGACATAGGTGTACATGGGCTTGATGAGTGCTTTCATGTATTGGATTAGTCGGAGAGTTTTTTGGTCAGACCTAATGGCTATGTATAAATACATAGGTTGTATTAGGGTTTCAAAAAAATGCTATGAAATATAGATCTTTTCTTCCTCAATTCTCTCTTCTTCTCTTCTCTCTAGAGTTGCTACCCCAAGGTTCTTGAAGAAGTCCTAGAGAAAGAGGCATCTCCCTCAAGCCCAAGGAGGGAGGGGCCCCATTATAGATCTAGGTGGAGGATTGATGGTTTGCTGTCCATAAAGAATGTTATAGATTCTTTCAGATCCATGCTAAAGATCAGGAGTTTCCACAACATGGTATCGGAGCTTATGATGTCAAGGATGATTGACGTTCGAGCGATATCATGGATCTATATTTGGTTTCAGAGCTAGGTGATGTCTGAAATATTATGGTCAACATTAAATAAATTAGAATGTATCAAATTTTAATAAAATAATATCAATTATTATAATATCTAATATTTTTAGTGACTTAATTTAAGTGTTTATCATATCCTGCAACTTAAACTTTACTCATCCTCGAGTAAAGAAAGGATTTAAGGCTAAGTACCATTTAGCTTCGAAATGGGTATTTCATCAAGCAATTTTCAAAAGGTCCATTGATGTTTAGTAGAAATTTAATAAGATATGTCATTAGGATATTAATACTAACCAATATAGTGGTTAAGTGAAGAATATAAACTTTTTCTGAACTTTTTTTTACTAAATCATCCCCTAGCATCATCTCTAAATCATCTAACTTTCATATGGACAAGTGTCGTGCTACTTCCATCCTTTATTTATTAATTTACTTTTTTAACATTGGACCACTATTGAGTATCTTAATCTCTTAAGCTTTCTATTTGATTCATATAGTGAGTTTTCAGCCAATGACTCTCGAACTAGATGGCTTTAGGGCACTAGATATAAAATATCCCTCAGACTTATTAGCTCGGATCAAATAGGTTATAAGTTAAGACTAACTTTACAATAGAGTTTCTTTATCCTTCATACCTTGTGATGTGAACTTCAATACTTACTTAGGCAAAGATGCTCGATTACTCTATGAAAAGTACTTAAAAAAAATTTTTCTTTTTTTTAATAAAAAAATATATAGTTACTCTACACAAGTCCATAGAAAATAAACTCTTCTTTGATCTTGGTAGGAGAAAATCAGAAATGCTCAAGAAAAAATTATTTATATTCTAAATTTAACTATTCATTGGGTTTTGTTAATACTCGATCCCTTGGTATCTCAAAAACTCTCTAATCCGTACATCAATTATTTCTTCTTATTTTTAAAATTGCCTGATTCAACTCAAATCTGTAGTGTATTAGGTACCTAAATGCTAAATACTAACTTATTTAAGGATTTAATTATTATTTTTGTTATCATTTATCCTTCCTCCTAACTTAAATGACATTGTCCTCAATGGAAAAGAGAAATAGAGTGTGATAGATAAAAAGAAAGAAAAAGAAAAGAGTTCAACTAGGCTTTATTTGTTCTTGACTCAGTGGGGGCCTTAAGGATAACAGATGTAGTTCTCTCTCCAACTTAGCTAATAATCCTTTCTAGAGTTAGATCCTAAATTAAATGAAAAAAAAATAAAAGTAAAATACAAGGTTCTGGGTTGCCTCTCAGAAAGTGCTAAGTTTAACGTCTTCAGCTGGATACATTGGATTATTCTGATTATTTTAATATGCAATCAAAGGATATAGATCAGAATAATCCCCTTCTTTTTTTTTTAAGGAAGAGGAAAGGAAGAAGAAGAAGAGAAGAGGAAGAAAGAGAGAAGTTCTAAAGATGAGAACCTTAAGAGAGTCCTAGACCTAGAGATGATAAATGAGAAGATTATTTTTAATTATTTTTGTTGTTTTTCCAAATAAGTGATGCAATCAAGTCAACTCTATCTTAGGGTTAGCCTAATTCTTAACAGCTCCTAACTATTCCAAGTTAGCCTTCAAGCCTTCCAAGTCGGAGCTTGACCAACCAACTAGCCAAGTAAGTGTAAGATCGGTGGGAGTCCCCCCATTGCTTTTCTTAGATAGCAATTAATTTGATTATATTAGTGAATAGAATCAATTATAAACCACCTTCTTTTGAATTTAGTTGTCCCATAAATCACTTGCCTAGAGTCACTTATCCTATTAAGTGATCAAGTCTAATCTGGTCCAAATCTTAGAGTCACTTATCCTATTAAGCTCGAAATTCTTAAGAGTCAACATCTAATTAATTTTAAATTAAAGATTTAGGTCAATAAAATATAAAAGATAGTAGTTTTTAGACTAAGAAAGGATGATCAAATTTTTACCTTATCTTATTTAATTAGGTTAAGTGCCCTTAATGTGTTTTATGAAAGATGCAATGCAATTAGAAAAGGTATCCAAACATGATAATTTTTTTTATTATATTTTAGGTTTATCTATATTAATTAAGTATTATGAGATATATATTTTATTTCTTTTTACGTTAGATTATTTAAAGCAAGAAGAATAAAGATAGATTTTAATCAAGTTAATTAGATTTTAGGAGATTTAGAGAATCTAACTAAATGGAAAGTAAATTATGCTAAAATTAAAAGGCAACTAGGTAACCTACAAATAAGGCAAGAAATCGAATAGACTTTTAGAGTAGTAAATTATTCTAAGCAATGAAAAATAGTAAATCACTAGGAATAATACACAGTAAATTACTTATGCAAAATAAGGTAACTTCTTAACTATGCAAATAAAGTGATCTCAAAGTTAAGAATAAAATACAACTATGTAATCTAAATAAAAAGTAAGGAGTCTAATCTACTTAGAAAGTAGAAAATCACTAATTATATAAAATAGATAATTATTCTATACTATAGAAAGTAAAAAAAAATTATGAATGGAAATAAAGTAATCTAGCTAGAAAGCAGTAAATCTATCATATATGAAAAATAATATAAGGTAGAAATTTTAAAAAAAATAAATAGAAGATAATTAAATAATTAAAGTAAGTTAGCTAACAAGAAAAGATAAATTACTAATCAGCAAAATAAAGTATGAAAAGCAAGAGTGCAAAAGAAGAAAATAATCAACTAGGAATATAAAGCAATAAAGCAAATAAGGCAGTCAAGCAAATAAGATAACAATGCAATAAAATAAAGCAATAATCTTTTTCTAATTTTTTATTTTATTTTTATTTTATATATTTTATTATTTTTTTTAAAGTAACCATACCAAAATCTTCGGTAATGGTGCCAAAATTTGATCGCTATTATGGATGATCAAAAATAAAATCTAATTCAAACTATATAGATAGGATGAGTCAAGATCGTGTCCTCAAGGACCTAGGATAGAGTTATGATTACAAAAGGAATAAAAGAGAAGAGTTATTGTTGCATAAAGAGAAAAGTAAATAGAAAATAAGCTATTCTAAAAGTTGGATAAAATACAAAGAAAGTATCTCGAAGATTATGGGTTAATCTTTCACTAAACAAAGTTATATTCTTTTAATAATATTAGATGCTTGTAATTAGGCCTTGGACATAGCTTATCTTGTGGAGCATGATTCGTACTCTTAGATCATGGCTCATCTCTTCGGGCATAAACTACTCTAGGGCTTTATCTCACAAGTAAAGAAGAAATAATAGATTAAAACTAAAAACAACCCATCTTTTCTTGGCATGCTCCGTATCTCTAGATCATGGTGCATCTCTAAAAGGTATGAGGTATGTAACTCTTCTTTCCTCGGTATGTCCCATATCCATAGATCATGATGCATCTCTAGAAAGTAAGGGTTGTCCTAGTCTTAATCTAACATGTAAGCATTAAAAAAAAAGTGAATAAAGAACTCATGATACTTTAATAAACAAAGGCATAATCTTTATTACTACATATCATAAAAGAAATGTAAAGAAAGTTTAGAACATTAAAATCCGCTCTGCTTCATTACAAGATTTTCTCTTTCTACTCGAGACTAATGGATTAGCCACTTACTTTTATCATCTTCTTCATCTTCTAGATCTAGCTGTCTTCTCTTGGATCTGAGCATCTTTCTTTGGATGAAGAGGAGGAAGAAGGAAATGGAGAAGGATGGAGGAGGATGATATCCAAAGGGGAGCATGTGACGCCTAGAAGATCCAAGAAGGGGGGCAGCATGGGCTTATATAGAGGAAAAGGAGAGGAGGTGCCATGAATAAGGACCATTGAATCTAGAATTTGATTTCTTAGTCTTTGGATTATATTTTTTATTTTCTCTCTTAATTTTACTATAAGAAATTTGATTATTAGTGACCGCTAAATGCCATCGCTAATAGTGGTTTTACCATTAATAATAATATAAGAGATAGAACAACATCGCTAATTAATGATCGGAACAATCTTGATCACTAATTATCACTATTAGCAATGGAAATGCTAGCCATCACTAATAACTACTATTAGTGACAATATTTGTGATGATTAATTACCATCTCTATTTTTTTTTTTTTTTAAATTAAATTTTAAAAAAAATTAAAAAATTAGTGATAGCTTTTTTTGTCACTAATGTCGTCGCTAATAAGTATTAGCAATGGCTAAAGTCGTCTCTAATTTTATAAGTATTAGCGATAGCTAAAATCATCACTAATACCATCGATAATAGTTAATTTTATTTTTTTTAAAAAAATATAATAATATTTTTTTAAAATATGTTTTAATTAATCATAATCAATTATGATTTCTAACACTTGTTATAATTAAAATCCAATGATAATATGATAATCATAAATAAAAAATTAATTATATTTTATTAAAAATATATATTTTATAATTTTATAAGCAGTATCAAAAAAATATAATACATCAAAATAAAAAAAAATCAATGTAGATCCTCCTTCTCGTCCTCCTTGTCCTTCTGCTCCTCTCTAGTAGCTGATAGATGAGAGCTAGATATCTTAGTATTCTAAAATTAAAAAAAAAATATTATTAATAAGTTTCAATACGGAGGCATGTCTTTTGATACACTCCTTCGATTCTTGAATAGATTATTCCTACACAATCCAATCGATGATATGGGACTATAGATATCCCCAACCCATCATTTGGAATGTTAGATTGAGTTTTAGCCTATAGATCCCCTTTCTCAACTCAAGCCTAAATATGTAAAATTTCTAAATATGAAAACTTAAAATAAATAAAAGAGTTTACTAATATAATTACCTCATATGATGGCTGGGACAATAATTCCAGCTAGTCGCATAGCTGTAGGTCCTAAAGAATCTCCATGACCATATCATGGATGACATCTTGAAAGCTCTGAGGTTGCTGGCTCAGAAGCCTCCGCATGACCTCCTCCATATGCACATCACTTCAAGTCTGGGACGTCAAGATTTGTGAGGATGCCGAAGAGTATCGAGCCACTAAAAGGTTAAAGTTATGGCCGAATCCTATGATCCAGCTCCTACTCATCCCTCTGGTGATCCTGAGCCATCTCTCAAGATCAAGGATGGACTGAGTGGATGGATTATCGCCATACCGGGCAACGACATACTTCACGTAATCCACCTATACAATTTAGAAATACATTAGTTCTAATATATATATATCAGATTCTGTAACAACTTAATAATACAGTTTGAAATTCTTATCACGATCTGTCATGACCTAGAATATAAATAATCATCAGTTCTCCTAGACTGGTGTGTGGCCTTTCATAACTGTAGCTAGACTAGTAGATGACCCAGTTACTATGTCTACAATAAGTAAATAATAAAATTAAATTAATTAAAGCATGCGTATAAGAGTTTTATAGCTCTAATGAAGAGTTTTGGTATAGATTTCTTACCGTCTATCGACCATAATATATACACCGATGGAGCCACTCATGTACTTGATTGGATCCTGCTAGACGGTCCTCCACCATCTACTAGCATGATCTTTACTCCTATTTTAATTATTTGTACAGTGACGATCATAAAATTCAGACTGTGCCTATGTGAACCATCCACGTTAAGTATATCTTACAAAAGCACATGCATAATTAATTAAGATCTTTTAGAATGAGTATCAAGAGACATAGCTTTGGATCATTCATATATGCACGGTTTAAATTTTATGATCACCACCATACAAATGATCAAAGTAGTACCGAAGATCATTTATCTAAAAAATTTTCATATAATCGGATGCCATTTAGCCTTTTGATTACTCATTTTTTATTTAATGATCGAAATTATTCCATACTAGATTGATCATGATAATGATGTCTGATTGAAGTAAAATTTTGATAGCACGCTATAAATATCACCGAGATCATCGTTGTAAATTTTAAGATCAATCGATGGTCTTTATCTATCATATCATTATGCGGTTGTTTATGACTGTCGAAATCAAATTTTATTGATTGATATAGCTAAGGCTATCGGATTGAGATGGTCATTTATGATGATCTTTAATGATAATTATTTAGATAATAAATGATAAAAATAAATTTTAAATTTTAAAATCATATTATATTTAAAAAAAATATTTTAAAAAATTTATATTATACATCTATAGCAACGAATCGGTGCTATAGATTCTATTGCAGTAGTTGATAACCACTGTTATAGATCAAAAGACAGCGGTTATATATAACTATTGCTATAGATTTGATCTATGATAGCATTACATCAACCGCTATTATAGACCAAAGGGTAGTGATTATATATAACTGCTGCTATAAATTTAATCTATGATAGCGGTTATACGTAACCACTGTCATAGATCAAATCTATGACAGTGATTTTTGAAAATCATTATCATAGGTCAAATCTATGACAGCAGTTATACATAACCGCTTCCACAGATCAAATGTATGATAGTGATTAATCAACCGCTGTCATAAATCAAATTCTTGGCAGCAGTTATACATAACCACTGCCATAGGTCAAACCTATGTCAATGGTTATGTATAACCACTGCCAAAGTTTTGATTTATGGCAACGGTTATTTATAACTGCTGCTATATATTTCCTATAGCAGTGGTTATATATAATCGCTATTGTAGATTTTATGGTTGTGGTTCGAAAATCGGTGTAGTAGTAAGCACTATCATAGTTCTATTTTATAGTAGTAAAAGATATCTAATTTCAAACAAAAAAAAAAATCATCTCAATCGAACATCATATGACTAAGTTATGGCCTTTGAAGTTTGGCATACGATTTCACTTCTTGATGAGGTAGATTTTGCTCTTGGATCTTGCTAGCTCTACTCGTAATGGCTAACATAATCTACATCGAGTTCTCATAGTAGCTAAAGTAGTTCATATCGAGTCTGATGATACATCTGGATCATACATATTGATCCTGACTTTGGTAAATTTTGAAAATTATATGCGTCAAATTTTATAAAAATATGATCTTGAATTATAATACTTAACAAGCATATAATTGAATTATATGAATAAATATAGGATTGTGATGCTCTAGGCTAACCATTTTATTGGTGTCCTACCACGGACTTGAAATGTGGAGTAATAGTTCAGAGTCGAGTGCTTCCTTTGAACAATAGCCACTTTATTAGTGTCCAACCATGAGCTTAAAATATAGTTATGGTAGTTCATGGTCAAATACTTGTGATTTTTTGGATTAGTCACTCTGCTATGGACTTGAAACATGATTGTGATAATTCAAAATAGAATACTTATGGTTCTTTGAACTAACCACTTAATTGATTCTCCATTATAGGCTTGAAATATTATTGTGGTAGTTCAGAAGTCACTATAAAAATATAGTGATTTTGCGATTGATTTTATGATCGAATTTTTTTGTTAAAATTTGCGACCGACATTGCAACCAATTTTATGATTGATTATAAAAAAAATTAAACTAGTGATCAAAAAATATTGGTTGCAAAATTGATGATAAAATTAAAATTTATGACCAAAAAATTGATAACAAAAATTCTTAAATATTTTTTTAAATTAAAAATAATTTAAAATTTTTATCATCTATTTTTTTATCATAAAATTAAATTTTGTAACCAATTTTACAACTAATTTCTCAATCATAAAAATCAAAAATTTTGTAAATTATTTTTTAATTTAAAATAATTAATAAAATTTATTATCAATTTTATGATTGTAAAATTTAAAAATAAATAGCGATCAATTTTATGATTAATTTTATTAATAAAAAAATTTAAAAATAAATAGAGACTGATTTTGTGACTAATTTTTTAATAAAAATTTAAAAAGAATTAGCGACTAATTTTATAATTGATTTTATTAATAAAAAATATATTAATAAAATTAGCAACCAATTTCATAGTTGATATGTAAATTAAAAATTAAAAATAATTAGTGATCAATTTATGTTTAATTTTATTAATAAAAATTTAAAAATAAATAGCAACTAATTTTGCAATCAATTTTTTAATAAAAAATTAAAAAATAACTAGCAATCAATTTTATAATTAATTTTATTAATAAAAAATATTTTAATAAAATTAGAGATCAATTTTATGATCAATATGTTAATTAAAAAATTAAAAATAATTAATGATTGATTTTATGATGGATTTTATTAATAAAAAACTCAAAAAGAAATATTAATCAATTTTATAATTAATTATTTTAAAAAAATTAAAAATAAATAGTAATCAATTTTATTAATAAAAAATATTTAAATAAAATTAGTAATCAATTTTATGGATGATATGTTAATTTGAAAATTAAAAATAATTAGCAATTGATTTTGTGACTAGTTTTATTAATAAAAAATTCAAAAATAAATAATGATCAATTTTATGATTGATTTTTTAATAAAAAAATTAAAAATAACTAGCAACCTATTTTATGATCAATTTTATTAATATAAAAATATTTTAACAAAATTAGAGACTAATTTTGTGAATGATATGTTAATTAAAAAAATTAAAAATAATTAATAATTGATTTTATGACCAATTTTATTAATAAAAAATTTATAAAATATATCAATTGATTTTATGATCACCTTTTTAATATAAAATTTAAAAATAATTAGCATCCAATTTTATGATTAATTTTTAATAAAAAATTTAAAAATAATTAGTGATCGATTTTATAAGCAATTTTATTAATAAGAAAATATTTTAGTAAAATTAGCAACCAATTTCATGATTGATATATTAATTAGAAATTGAAAATAATTACCAATCAATATTATGATCAATTTTATTAATAAAAAATTTAAAAATAAATAGTGATCAATTTTATGATCAATTTTTTTAATAAAAAAATTTAAAAATAGTTAGTGATTGATTTTATGATAGATTTTATTAATAAAAAAATTTATCAAAATTAAAAATGTTTTTTGCAATTGATAAGTTAATTAAAAAATTAAAAATAATTAGTAATCAATTTTATTAATAAAAAATTTAAAAATAAATAGTGATTGATTTTGTAATCAATTTTTTAATGAAAAAATTTAAAAATAATTAATGATCAATTTTTTGATCCATTTTATTAATAAGAAAATATTTTAATAAAATTAGTATTAATTTTGCTATTGATATGTTAATTTAAAAAATTAAAAATAATTAATGATTGATTTTATTAATAAAAAAATTTTAAAAAAATAATGACTAATTTTTTAATAAAAAATTTAAAAATAATTAATGATTAATTTTATGATCAATTTGATTAATAAAAAAATATTTTAATAAAATTTACGATCAATTTTATGATCGATATGTTAATTAAAAAATTAAAAATAATTAAAAATTAATTTATGACCCATTTTATTAATAAAAATTTAAAAATAAATAGCGATCAATTTTATGATTAATTTTTTGATAAAAAAATTAAAAATAATTAGCAACCAATTTTATGACTATTTTTTTAATAAGAAATATTTTAATAAAATTAGCGATCATTTTTGTGATTGATATGTTAATTAAAAAAATTAAAAATAATTAGTGATCAATTTTATGAATGATTTTATTAATAAATTTTTTTTAAAAAAATAGCGATCGATTTTATGATTGATTTTTTAATATAAAATTTAAAAATAATTAGTGATCGATTTTATTAATAAAAAAATATTTTAACAAAATTAGCGATTGATTTTGCACCAATTTTAAAAAATAAAATATCATAAAATTTAAATTATTTTATAATTTAAAATAATTAAAAATTTTATGATCAATTTTTTGGTCATAAAATTAAATTTTGCAAGTAATTTTATAATCAATTTTTTAGTCACAAAATTTTACAACCGAATAATCAGTTGCAAATATATGTTGCAACCAAATATAATTTATTTTTTTATTTTTTTTAAATATAATATAATTTTATAATTTAAATTTTATCTTAATCATTCATTATCTAAATAATTATCATTAGAGTATCATCACGAAAGACCACCTCAATCCAGTAGTCTTAGCTATATTGATTAATAAAATTTAATTTCGACGGTCATGAATGATCGCATGATGATCTGATAGATAGAGACTACTGATGGATCTAAAAATTTATAATAATAATCTTGATGATATTTGTAGTACACTATCAAAATCTTATTTTAATAGAATATCATTATCATAGTTAATTTAGTATGAAATGATTTAGACTGTTAAATAAAAATGAATGATCAAAAGGCTAAATGACATCTGATTATAAGATAATTTTTTGAATAAATAATTTTTACTACTATTTTAATTATTTTTATGGTGGTGATCATAAAATACAAACATGCGTATATAAATCATCCATATTAAGCAAATCTTGTAAAAATATAAGTATAATTTAAGAATCTTAAGAATGAGTATCAAGAGACATATAGTTTTGAATCATTCATATATGTACGATTTGAATTTTATGATTATCACCATGCAAATGTTCAAAGTAGTTGCAAAGATTATTTATCTAAAAAATTATCTTATAATCGAATGCTATTTGATCATTTGATCACTTATTTTTTATTTAACAGTCTAAATTATTCCATGCTAAATTGACTATGATAATGATGTTCGATTGAAGTAAAATTTTGATGGTGTGCTATAAATATCACCGAGATCATCGTTATAAATTTTTGAATCCATCGGTGGTCTCTATCTATTAGATCATCATGTGTCGTCTGTGATCATTGAAATCAAATTTTATTGATCGACATGGCTATGGCAACTGGATCGAGGTGATCTATTATAACGATACTTTAATGATAATTATTTAGATACTGAATGGTAAAGATGGACTATTCTAAAATTATATCATATTCAAAAAAAATAAAAAAAATTACATTCATTTGCAAAATATATTTATGATCGAAAAATTGATTGTAAGATTTTTCAACCAAAAATCAATCACAAAATTTTTAAATTATTTTAAATTTAAAAAAATAATTAAAATACTTTATGATAAAAAATTGATTGCAAAATCAATTGCAAAATTTAATGTTACTATCAAAAAGTTGCTCATAAAATTTTTAAATTATTTTAAATAAGAAAAAAATAGTTAAAATATTTTATGATTGATTTTTTATTACAAGATTTAATTTTATGATCAAAAAATTGATCATAAAATTTTTAAATTATTTTAAATTTAAAAAATAATTGAAATATTTTACGATCAATTTTTTGGTTGCAAATTTTGTGATCAAAAAATCGATTGCAAAATTTAATTTTGGTAAGGAAATTTGTGATCGATTTATCGATCATAAAATTTTCTTATTTTTTTGCAACCAAAAAATCGATTGCAAATTTGAATTTTGAGAAAAAATATTTTAGAGATCAATTAGCAATCGATTTCTAATTTTTTTTCTAAGAAAGAGAAAAAAATCTTTTTTATTATTTGCAATCAATTTTTTGTCTTAAAATTTTTTAATTTTTTTGCAACCAAAAAATTGGTTGCAAATTTGAATTTTGAAAAAAAATTATTTTAGAGACTGATTTAGCAACCGATTTTTAAATTTTTTTTGTTAAGAAATAATAAAGATCTTTTTTATTATTTGTGATCGATTTTTTGATCGCAAAATTTTTTAATCTTTTGCAACCAAAAAATCAGTCAAAAATTTAAATTTTAAAAAGTTTTATTTGGTGCGTTTATTTTGGTGATCGATTTATTGGTTGCCATTTTTTTTAAGAAAAGAAGAGGGGAAAAAAAAATTTCTTTACAAACCTGCCACCCCCTTCCCCTCCCCCTAGTCGCCCGAACCCCATCTTCCCTTTCCTGCCACCCACGACGGCCTGCCCCTCCTCCCCAATGATCGCCCACAATAGCCTTCCCTCACTGACCCGCCGCATTGGCCCCCCTCCGCCTCCAACCTTCCTTACTGCCCGCCCGCGACGATCCCCCTCTCCTCCC
Source organism: Cocos nucifera (assembly GCA_006176705.1). Lineage (NCBI taxonomy): Eukaryota > Viridiplantae > Streptophyta > Magnoliopsida > Arecales > Arecaceae > Cocos > Cocos nucifera. The sequence goes on along the minus strand of QRFJ01004376.1, from coordinate 650 downwards.
GACGACCGCCTGTGATGCCTCCCATTGCTGGCCCATCGCGATGGCCCCCCCTCCCTCTTGAGACCGCCCACGATGGCTCCCTCTCGTCAGCCCACACCACGATGGCCTTTCCTTGCCGGCCCACCATGATGACCCCCCTCTCCAAATGACCACCCATGATGGCCTCCCTTGCAAGCCTGCCCGTGATGGCCCCCCCTCCTCTAGCCTTCCCTTGCTAGCCCATCTACGACGGCCCCCTCCCCTCCCCAACGACCACCCATGACGACCTCTCCTTGCCGGCCCACCGCGATGGCCTCTCCTCACGGCACACCCACGACAGCCCCCCTCCTCTCTGGCCTCCCTTTGTTGGCCCACCCACGACGGCCCCCACTCCCCTCTAGCTTTCCATCGAACCTCCTCTCTTCTCCTGCCTCCACCTACGCCAATCTCCACCATCAGAGAATAGGGTGTGGCTGGGGGTGGCGCGGACAATCGAGGAGACCAGACTATGTCCAGAGGTATGGAGCAAGCGGCTAGGGGAGTGCAGGTGCCAGGGCAATACGAGCAGTCGGGGGATGGTGTGGGTGGCTGGGGCAGCGCAAGCGGTCGGGGGTGGTGCGGGTGGCCAAGGGGCAGCACCAGGGGTGGCAGGAGACCAATCGGGGTCGGTT